>WURS02469912.1:0-29752 GCA_011762765.2 Rhinocypha anisoptera | reverse complement strand
CTTCGTCGTCGTGTCCGATCGCCGCAGGTGCGCGGACACAGGAATCGGTGCTAGATTACAGGTCAGGTGTGGAGGCATATATATCCCTGTTATCGCATATGAAGGTAATACACGTATAAGATTTTTCATTTTAAACCGTTACGCAGCTATCTGTTGTTGATAGAGATATCTTGCAAATACATATAGAGTTGCCCTGCATGCAGTGATGGGAGGGAGCACTACAAAGGGGAACGCACCCACTTCATCGCCATGTCTAAAATCAATTAATTCTTTAATTTTGTCAAAGGGAAACTCAAATGTCTATTTATTTATTTATATTAAAGCAGCCAAATGTAGAACGAAGGCATATTACAATATCTTGTCATCTGATTCTTCATAAACTTTACTTAAATAGATAATATTACTTCTATGCAATTTTATAGTATCTCATACCACTTGCTGGATAAAGGTATATACTGTCTGTCTAATTATTAAATTTAAATTTAAAAAAATGAAAACAAGAAAGGTGGCATGTAAAAGTAATAGTATGTGATACTATATTCAATATTTAACTCACATTAGCATCAGTTAGATGAATCACTTTATGTTATTAATATTTTTTATTAATTACAAATAGTCACAGAGATATGTTATATATATTGGGTAAGAGGGATAGAGTAGTACAGGAATAGGCATTGAAGATGTAATGATAGCTTCTATGAATTATGCAGAGTTTGTGTGATTTGTAGTAAACGTGGGATTCTGTAATTCCATTTTGAAGTTTATTGAAAATCTAACTTAATCTGTAGATTATCCTTAATCGGCATCAGGTGTGTCGCCTTAATTGGACTGTAATTTAGTGAACTAAATGCAAATTTGTTTACTGACATGATATATATTAAACCTTGGCTACATGCAACGTATGCCCTCCTTTTTACGGATTAAGATAAATGACTTTAATTATTCACAATGCATGATTAATTATAACCCAGTCGCTACAAATAGGTCGTAGTATAACATGAAGTAATGTTGTCCTAGGAGATCAGTGAAACCAATCTATTATTTAAAAAGTTTTTTCGAGAAAAATTTAGAAGTAGTAGCATTTAAGTTGTTAGGGTTCGTCGACAACTTAGGTCATTTAGCAAAGAAAATGTTAATTCAATTTGAACTCAATTAAGTTTTGACTTACTAAAATAATTAACAGAGTTAACGCTGAGAAATCATGGCATGCAATCAATCATGCCTAATGTCGTCGCTAGTAATCCACATAAATCCACGCTATTCTGTTGTTGTATCAATCGTCCCTCATGTTTGTTCAGGAGACAATATATCGCCCACATCCGCGTCGTAAACTCACTTGAGATAAATATCATCACTGTCTAACTCCTTAAATTAAATCTACCCCCTTAAAACACATTATTTCCACAACAGTTTAATTCTTCTGTCTAGTAAGAAAGAAAAATACCTTAGTTGTCAATGTTGTTGTAATTAAAATTATTGTAGAATGAATCAGAAAACAATCCGACGATAGAATTCGATTTTCTCTTGACACGAAACCCGAGTCCCGTGCGTCACCGAAGTGCATAGTTTTCAAAGTTATCCTTAAAGGTCAACGTGGAGGTTTTTTTATCAGCGTAAACCTTACTTTGGATGCATGTATGTGAGTACCTGGTGTGATGCGCCCTTGGTCATCCTTCCCATCGTAAAAATCTCTGCCTCGTAAAATCACGGAATAACCCTGTGGAAGCTTTTATGATACTGGCACATCGTTGCCCTTGGAACTGTATGTTCCCCGTGTACTGGTCACAGTACAATTAGGTTAAAGGGTCCCCCATCGACGGTGATCTTTTTGCAATATTCCCATCTCCTCGAAGTGGACGACCGGATCGCATCACAAAACTCATTTTATAGTGGCATGAACCCAACTCTCTTTGAGTTTTGATTCAAAAGGCCCGTGGGGTGATTTTGACCTTCCCGATGATCCAAGCTGATGGCCGTCCTTCTGTGCCCTGCATTTCTTTGTGGTTTTAGTGGGTCACATGAAGTCCAAGGACACAAGTTGAGGGAGAAAAATGAATTTATATTTATTAATCCAGGATTTTCGAGAGAGTAGATTAAATGGAGGACTATAATTTATAATTAATAAACCTAATGGATGTTTTTGCAGAAATATTTGGGAATATATTTTCTAAAAATTCTACTTATACTTCCTTCCCCGTAGTGTCCGAACTATTACCCTTACTGCCTGGTTAAATGAATTTTTATACTTATGTTTTGAAAAGATCAATTAAAGTTTAGTTATATTGGTCTATTATATTTATTACCTTGAGTATTGATATCTATAAAGGAGCTTAAAATCTATAGCAGTAGGAATTTGTTTTTTCCAGTTCTACTTTTTAGGTACCGATGAGGTTTCTCGAACGTTACCAATCACTTAGGAAAAGGCTTAACGGCTTTCCAAAATTAAATATTTGACCTTTTATTTACGAGTATTGCAATAGTTGATGAGCAAACCACGGGTGGTAGCAGGTTCATATTCCAAGGATCTCTATTCTTCTTATTGTTAATGATCTCTTGATGTCAACTTTTCAACATCGTCAACGCATTTAGTGTGGTTCTTATTTTTGAATTAACGATTTCATGTTTCTTATTTTTTTCTACCAATTCGTTTGATTTTAATACTGTTTTTGGATGCTCTTGGTGACTCATGATCATACATTTTGCTGCATGACACTTAGTGTAACGTGGATAAGGGATATTCCTGGAAATTTATTGCATTATTTCAAATTGATTCTATGGGTCCAACGTAACTTTTCGCGTGTACAATAACAAAGACCTAAACAAGAATTTTGAGTCCTGGGAATTAGGATAATGCTAGGAATTAATAGCCCTCCATGATAATTCATTGGATTCACGTCTCTACAAGAGAAAATTTACCCTAATGTAGACTAGTTCTGCATGATGAAAAATTATAGTCGTTGTTACAGAATATTATCAAAAGATCATAAAGTTACAAGGTCGAAAGTAACAGAATTTCTTAATTAGAGGAGTAAATTAGTTTTTCTCTTTCCGCTCATGCATTTTTAAACCTTATTCAGAATATGAACAGAGAGGCATTAGGCGATCTGATTTAGGAATGAAAAGAAGCAAAGGGGGGCCTGTTAAGTAGGTTAGATTAGCAGATGACCAAACGTGTATCAATTCGAGTACACGATGGCCAAATGTGATATATTCAGGTATATATGGCAAATCCAGGCACGGCAGTAAAAACATTTATTTCAATAATTTCAGTTGTTAATTAATAGGTTTTTCATTACATATTTTAGCCGAGGACTATTTGATAGGGCAGAATAAATAGGAACTGTATTTATGACAATTATGTGATTTGCATGGACTTTTTTGTAAATACAATCTGACATATGTATGGTCTGGTGTTTTCCCGGCGAATAATCTGGGTGAAAAGCTCTCGGGTTTCACACCGGGTCAGGTCCTCCGTGTTCCGCTCCCATAGTCTTCAGGGATTCAGGAATCCTCTTGGACTCCTGAATCCCTGAAGAAGATGGGCGAGTCGCACATCGAAACGTTGGAGAGGAACACGGAGGACCTGACCCGGTGAGAAACCCGAGAGCTTTTCACCCAATAACTAATAATCATTCATCTATTAACAATATTTGAAAATCTATCGTCTTAATCTGAATGTGTATTTTATGTATGTTATTAAGTGTTTATGAACATTTTTATAATTTGAATTTCTTTTTTTTTTACAGGTAAGTACCTGTAAAAATCGACAACCTTGCCGAGTTGTGACACCATTGAAGGAACTAACCAGGATAATAAACGGAAAGAAAACGGACTCGACACCTACGCATCGCTTCTAAACTATTGGCTTATTTCCTTGGATTAAGGTCTCGCTTCGTAATTTCGTCGATATTAGTAAAGTAAGTTGAAAGAGGCAAATTATTTATTAAGCTAATATCCTAGGGAAACGGAGAGAGTGACAGGGTCATTTTGAAATTATATGATGATGAAAAAGAATGAATTCGTATCTCATGAGCATTATCTGTGATCACAAGTTACGAATGTTATTTCAATTATTTGTGTATTTTATGATTCTAAGAAGGCTAATAGGAAGCAAGGAACGAGTCACCGAATGAAAAAATTCAGATGAAGATGTAGTAATTATCAGAAATAAGGCATTATTGGTCTACTGATCAGTGATAAGTTATCTAACATCTGGACTAAAAAAATAATGTTCCAGTCGCTTTAATGATATAAAATTTCTACAGCGCGAAAGACGCTATATTTCCAAAAAGTGCATCGAAAATCTTTACAATAAGGAAACAAATGTTTTTTTGGCTAAAGTAAGGATGATGAGAAAAGCTAGATTAGAAGAAAGGAATTAACAAAGCTTTTCTATTAATGTGACTAGAAAATAACATGTAATTGAGAATAATTATTAGCTCCAATAAGATCCCTTGATCCCTTAATATGTGAATGAAAACTATGGGAGATTACGAACATTTATTTGTAAATAATGATTAAAATACAATAATTTCACAAGGGTGAAACAATCTATACATATTCTCTTATATTTTCATGATAGAGTAAGATTAATTTACAAACAGTGGGAGTGAAGTGGTTTCATATTTCAGAGTAAAAACAATATTACTAATCTGATACCCATTTCCTTCGCTCAAAGGTATTTCATAGTAATTTTTATGGTAATGGCTACAGTAGCATATTTATGTAATTAAAGCATGAGCAAAGTTTTGCTTTTTCAACGGCACCACAGATAACAGTTCACCAAATGAAGCGTTAAGAGGCATCAATCTTACCATTTAATTGGATGTTACACAACAGGATTAGACATCGTAAAAAAAATTAAACTGACATAGACAAGCATAATTATTGAATCATCGTGAAGTTTAACGTTAGATTGAAGTCGTGCTCCAATCAGCAATGTCCGCCCCGAGAAAAGAAATCCAAACACGTATTTTGGGAGACTTGCAGTTCGTCATCGCACGAATACTCTTTCAATGAAAGACATAAATTTCTGTTTGATTTTTTGAATGGGCTTCAAAAACAATGAACCTTGAGTATCGGAATAAATAGCCTTTTACGACCAGCGAAAGTGAAATAACGGAACCACTTAAACAGATCTGCTTCATTCCCTCCCGCATCACGATTATAAACAGACGACCCTGGCGGAAACCGGGAGAAACTGGCCCACCCACGCCACGATATATAGCTTGGCCCACTTTCACGTTTCCCACGGGGATAGCCACCTCTGGACCTACCCGGACTCCAGAATGTCAAGTGTAACTACACCTTGTAGAATGAACTATGAACGCGTCCTTGGCATGGCGTCTGTGATCTGATTGTTAGGTGTCTACCTTTAATTAAGTCTTCATGACAAAGCGCTGTAAAGAAACTTTTATGCCTGCGTCCAGTTTAGGACTGCTGGAACAAAATCCTAAAAACCATTTGTGAAAAGGTACCACTTTGATAAGTACTGCTGCAGATGGTCAACTAAATCCGTAGGGAGGGACTGTTTGAAGGGATATCTGAGAACACTCCTTATTTGACAATGGAAATCACTTCCACTTAACAAACACCTTCTACTTCCTCAACTCCTAATGCTTTTAACTCCCATCATACCGTCCAAAATTTTCTCTTGTTCTTAGTTTCCCAATTCCTTTATAGCCTCTCTTCTATCGTGCACTTCAAGATCCCATTACTCCTATGTTTTAAATCTCCTTTCCCTAATTTAATCTAACTTCCTATTTACTCTACCACATCTAAAATTTTTTAACTTGTCTCCTCTCTCTTGAATTTACTAATGTTTCTCCACAAGCACATTTCAAAAGTTTCGTAATACCACTATCTGGGAACCACTCGCCCTTGGACTCGCCAATAAACCACTCGCCCACAACCCCGAAAGCCACGCTGGGGAACCGTGGCGCACAATGCCATATTGATTGCGCATCTTATCTTTAATCTTTCCTGAAATCACTTGTCATTAATAGGTAATCTTTTACTTTTGAAATTCTTATTATTATCTCCCTTATTCCTCCATTTTTTCTAAGACGACGTACAAATCGTATACAACTAAAACGGATACAAATCATTCAACATGCTCAAGTTAATTCCCTTCTTAGCCTTATGTTTTGAAGATGACGAGTATATCCTATAGAGGGCACCGAAATGACTTTTGTGCCTTGTTGCGAACCATATATATACACGGGTTTCCAATAATAAGTTTCTCAATCCATCTCATCGTATTTTCATAAAAATTCTGCACTATAATAGTGGGATATTGAAAGAGAATATCTGGACATCCACAAAGCGACCGCAACATGCAATTATATTCATTTGCCTTATACCTATGTTCTACATGGATTGCACGTCAATATTTTCAATATTAAACGAGAATTTGTTCAGTGGATATTTAACTCAGTTATAAAAGTCATGCAGCAGTAATTTGTAACAATTACGGACTGTTTCACAATAGTTTTGTTTATATTTCAATTGTTATTGCACAAAATGCTGAAGATGCAGAGTCTCAACATTAGTATTAGGAGAGAAAGAAGCCACGGAAAATTGTATGCGTGATTAAACCTATCCTTTCTAAGTAAAACCTCAATTTGACCACGTTTTGACTTCCTATGCTTACGATACTACGGTAATGTGATATAATATTATAACACTACAGGTAAATATGACCTATGGTCGGGTATTTATATATTGAATTTAGGCTCTTATTTACCAAAAATATCATTAAATTTGTTTTTAAGGTATATTTTCATCTTGATTCTTTCATATTGGTCTTGTAATTACTACAGAAAACTCTGAAATCACTACACTGATGCCAACGACACGGGCAACAAGGATGTGTCTTATTCTATAGCATAAAGATTCCTTTTTTGATTTCCTCCATAACTTACACATTTAAGTAGTCCTTCTCTCGTACACCTGTCAAATAACCCGGTCGTCTCTCCAGATTTATATTAATCTGTACATTAATCTAATTAATTTTTTCCATTTTCTAGTGTGTTACCCATACTGCGTAACAAGTGAAAATATCCCATTTTCTGAGTTGTTGTGCATTACTTATAATAAATAGAATTCTTTAAAATCTACACTTCCCGCATTGGAATTAATGACAGAAAATCTTCTGTCGAACACTGTTACACTGAAAAACTTCGTCGTTTCCGGATGTACCACAATAAGTGGTAATAACACACACTCGTTTCCTACGCCTCCCGCAACCGAGGTCATATTGATTATTCTCTTTCACTCACGATCATAAGGGTGGGAGAAGCACGATTTTTATACTTCCGAGCAACCATAGTCTTATACATATCATTGACAACAAATGTAACGTTTCAGAAGGTCTCGCGACAGGGATTGCATAAAAATTACGCGCACAATCTGGATGTGAGTAATAGCAATAAAATTTGCCTTAATAAAATACTTCAAATATTTATGGACATGTATATGAATTGCCATTACCTGGCCCACAATGTGAACGTGAAAATAGCGGGAATATCAAGGTTATCCTTCGTATCGATATCTTTTCTCACGCCACGAATATACACTCTACTCCTTATGTATAACCCTGAAAATCAACATCCACAACCAACTATATAATTGCGGCCATTAGGGTGGGTAACTAAATATCTTTAATATCTTGAAAGTTTCTCTTCAGATTCACAAATCGATGTGTATGATCACGTACTAGGACCTTGCGTTGCATCGTTTTTCCGTCATCAGCCACTCTTATTCTGCTATGCATACTAGATGTTTGCTCCTGATTAATAATTCGTCGCACAAGTCGTTAATGGAAAAATAAATTGGGTTCATTCTTGAAAATATTATTGCACGACTCTTTTTTTTTCAATACAAATCCGCACACAATCCATTCTTTCATGTGAATCGTACAAAACTTTGGCCCATGCGATTTTGCCCTGATCATCATAACTGGCAGGAATATGAGTGGAAGTAATTCTACGTATCCAAAAGAACTCTGTCAAATTCCATAGCTCTGATACGAATGCAAGGCAGAGAAGGTATGCCAAGGTAGAGCTCGCCTAGCATTTAACTCAACGGCGTTTTTTTTTAATCAAACCTCATTGTAGGAAAGGCAGTTCCTTTTCTTGTATCCCTTGTGGTTTCCCATTAATGTCTGATACCCAGTCCCTCATTCGCCTCGCCCTGAAGGTGTCACCCGAATTTGAACCTGAGCCCCACGTTCAGTAGTTCTTTTTACCCATCGGGATATGTGAGGGAATGCTACAATATGTCAGCAGTTCAAATAAACACCCGCTGCAAAACACAATGTTGAACAATTACATCACGAGAGAAACAATTCGGTGTTAATTTCTATCAATAACAACGTTGGTTCACAAATGAATGTGACCGTGAAATTTGTTTATACTGGTGTTCACATTTCAAACTAACTGCAGATATAGGTGCTAACAAAACGTCACTAGAGATTTTTTAAAGTCCGATTCCAGCTTCATGGAGATATTTAGTGATAGATGCCGAAAGCCGCATGGAAATCAAGGGAATGAAACCAACTGTTCTTTAGAAAAGGGGCAAATATCCGGGATAATCGAACGTAAATACTTCTCCTCCTACTGCCAGTCTTAAAAATCCGGTTTCATTTCAGCTCTCCTCCATAATATTCTGCCACCACCCTCCCCTCCTCACGACTGGAAAGGTGAAAATAAGTTCGACGTGAACGCGGTGACGTGCAAAAGTGTCAGTGGTTGAGAAAATACTCTGGTGTTTTAGATCGTGAGCTCCAAAAAGTTAGCTGCTTTCGTTTTTTACCAAAATAAAATAGTGAACAAAAGGTGGGTTTTCCAAGGCGTTGGCCCTGGTCCAAAGGAAATAAAATGAAAGGAGAAAGAGAGTGACTTGACGGAGGTTTAGGGAAGGTGAGTGTGGAAAGGGGGAGAGAGGCAGAAGGGTGAGGGAGAGGGCGGAGGTGGTTACGGAGCCGAGTTGCGAGGAGGGCAAGAAAGTAATCACCCATGGGCAGGCTGCTGCTAGATCCTTTCGCCAACGATAAGATCACGTCGGTGGCCGTCATGATTTACGGTCAATCCCAGTCGGCCCCTCCGGTATCTCCCACCCGCTCTCATTCCGTGCATTACTCCCCATAATGCTTCTAAGTATATGGGGAGCACATTTTTGAATTCGTGATGAAACCTTCAAGAGCAGGATCTCGCCTTACGCAACGGTCGAAAACAAGTAAAATATCAAACAAATGTAAGACGAAGCATAAGGTATTGCGTCATGCTTCACGGTTACTACGCTAAAATATCCCTGCACAAATTTTATTGAGATTGTTCACCTCTATCGGGATTCAGAATCACATGAACAATCAAGGTCCCAGAAATCGTTCACTGACATGAGGTATCGGAATCTAATTTTGGCAGGAGACTCCATTAATCCGTACAGCAACGAAGTCCATCACATCATCACATTTCCACTACCTTATTGTCTGCGTTTTTTTTCATTGTTTTATCGACTATTTTTCATACTTCGATGCCGGATAATTCTTTCATCCATTTCGTGAATGTTACCTTCAAACCAGTATAAAAACTTTCTGAGTGCCATTTAAAATTCATTGGCCAATGAATAACGTCTAGGTTCCCCACACGCGTGAAATGTCTTTCCTAATCGTATTATTCAATTTGGTCATCCAAAGAAATCCGGCATAAGTCATATTTCATTTAAAGCAGTCCATGAAAAAATGCGTCAAAATCACGGCGTATATAACGAACACGACTCCTCTGCAGGCCTTATAAAGTCCAGCCTGTGATTCACGGGGTCGAATGTGTGACTCAACATTGCTTCTAAATATCGGAGGATAAGACGTGTGCGTTTAAAATGGCTACTAAGAGGAGAACAAAGACACTTGCGTGGGCTACTACCGCGCAATTGTCTCCTGTTCGCCGTTATCCTCAGTTAGCAGGGTCTTCAAATGGCTTCCGTCGCTACCAAAGTGCAAAATAAATATAATTTACGTTGCAGGATTCTTTACTGAATAGAGTAATCGAGATGGAGCGTGCGGGAATTCGTTAATAGCGATGGAAGAGGGTGAACGTCTCGCCCTCATGGGAGAATATTGTTACGAGGCTGACGATACATGCAAGTATTTAAAAGAAAAGTGCAAGAGAATGTTACAAAGGAATAATCATGATTGGGGAGCAAAAGTCATCTTCGCTAATGTTTTAATTTCTCACGTACCACGAAAAATAAGTATTTTTAACTTTAATTTCGTAACCTACATACTTAGCCCGAGAATGAGTGAAGATGATAAGTATTGGATGTGATTTATTTCGTAGAAGAGCAGTTAACAGTCACAATCAAATCCATTAACTCTTAACTTCCTCTTCTGGCACGTTGGTCAAAATGAATTAAGTCTTAAATTTTAAAACAAATGTCAATTCATTTTGGAAAATACTTCGGCTTCATTAATCGGCAACGTAAATCTCTTAAACATACATACATAATATTGAATAAAATATATAAATACGTCTTAGAACATTAGGTACGAATGTTTAGACAACTTTGAACGATATAACTGCAAGGTACTAATCATTAAATATTATAAACATAAGAAAGTCATACTCCAGAATGAAAATATTGATATAATCGCATCCTACCAGGATAGGACGCAGACGATGATCAATTAAGGAGGCTGAGCTCCGTCCCGACCAGTTGTGCCTTCTTTATTTGATTACGATTCACTCACTTCTGCGAACAGCCAATGAAGAAGCACTCCAAAGAGCCATGAGAAAGAAAACGAGAGCATATAACAATAATAGAGAAGATAATAGGACAGATATTTTATATACTTGGTAGGATACAATATCAGAGTTCAAGAGAGATTTATGTTAAGGTGAGGAGGCTAGGTAGTTCTAATTCGGAGTTCATCAAAAACCTGCCTTAACCGAATTACCTACCTTTCATCATTATCCCTAGGTTAACAACTACGTGAATAGAGTTCGTAACCAAAATTTTATTTGTCATTACGAAATTTGTAACGCGAGCTATACCATTTTTCAATGGGTAATTTTGACGAAAGAGATGAATTTCTGGTAAGTTATTCAACTGTTAATTCTCAGGGTTGTTACAAAAATTAGTAAAAGTACGATCCAATTGCTAGCTTGACTTCACGTCCTTCTCCCACTGGCTCATGTGACTTAATGGCACGTCTCTCCTTTGTTTCTCATTCGCATACCGATCCTCGACTGTTGATCTCCTACTCCGTTAAGGAAGTACGAGACGTGGAAGCAAGTTACCAAAATAGGCGATGTGAGACCACGAACTGGTTAAGGCGCCGGGCGCACGCGTCATTCACTGCGGGTGGGTTCCTCAGAACCGATGAGAAGGAAAGTGAATTCGTCCGAGTAGGAAGCACATTTCCTCGTCGACTGTAAAGCGTGGGCGTCGGCTATCTCCTCCCCCTGGTCCAATCCTGTAACCTTTTTAAAAACCCTCGAGTCGTGTCATTCGACTGAAATATCTCCCGTCTTACAATCTGATTAAAAGCCCTTTATATATAATACCATGAAATTGAATCCATAAAAGTAACATTCAGAGTGGAAAAACGCAAACGAAAAGCTCCAGGCAATTCTACGAGTTCAACATTAAGTATTTTTCAGCATTGCAACAAGCATTCATTCACTGATTGAGTAGTTCTCACAGATTCCACCACTAGTCGTAAATTAACCGCAGAATTAGAATGCAAAAATAAAGCGTAAAAGTTAGCGCCAGTCATTCGGACACAAAATTCACAAGCATTTGTACTCGCCGCTAAATTTTAAATAATCTCTCTAAACATGAAAAAAAGATCGAGCCTTAAACTTAAAAAAAATATATTATTGATCACATTTCGGATTTGAGAGGGGGTTCGATTAACACAGTATTCACTAATAATTATAATTAATTGTGAAATACGTGATTTTATTGTGTCATGAAAAAGGGACATGATTAAAAGAAGCAACGGTTAATGATAGCTCAGCAGAAACACGTTTTCACTTTCGATACTGGGTAGCGCCACATGTTGGTGCGGGTCAAAGTCTAGCGTCGAGTTCTAAATGCGTAGGCGGCGAGCGAAAAGGCAGAACCGGTGCACCAATATGGGAGAATAGGGGTGGTTTTTTCTTCCAGCGGCGCCGATCAGTCTGAACACCGTGAAACGATTTCCCCCTTCATTTTTAGCTATAATGCAAGGCATGTACCGCAGCGAAAGAGAAATTGAACCCGTTCCCACCCTCAAAGATTACTCATATTTTCAGATAGATATAGACATGATGAAAAACAAGAAAGAGGCAGGAGAGGTCGGGTGAGATGAAAATTTACGGGTTAAAAATTTTAACCATAAAAAATATTTTTAATTAGAGGATAATGGAGTGAAGCCTATTGCGGTGGAAACAATATATGAACATGGAAAATGAAACAATCATGTTTTAAGAATGCAAACGGGCATAGTAATCCAACCAATAGGTAAGAAAAACGTAGGAAGACCGATTCTATTGCGAAACAGGATATAAATGGAATACCAGAAAAAGAACAAAATGTTTTTTTTTACCTTCTTTTGAGTCAGTTGTACAAAAATGCGGGTCAAATGTAAAATAAAAACAGATTCACAGGGGCAATGCCAAATGTGTGGGGAGAAACACCATATGAATCCGAAATGGCGTGGTTGACGGCCGTTAAAGCGAAACATGACAAAAGGTCCGTCTAAAAGACATGATACAGTTTGTACTTGCGGTGTATCTTTGCTTCAACGAAAGGATATACCTACGTCTTGTACGCGTCTGGGTTTATTGACCGAGTAACACGATCTTTCGTCTTCTCGTACTAAACTTAAATCCCGTGGGAAGATGCGACTCCCACGTCGGACACGGGGTGAACTAGTATTGCTGCACGGAGTAACACTCGATTTATACACGCCAGAGATAAAGAGAGAGTAAAGGGATAACAAGCGTGGACCCGCCTTTACGGGCTAACGTCAACCCCAATACGTGAGTAGCCGTTGAGGAACCCGTATAATATTTAAACCTTGGATCTCAAAATCTAAATCTTGATTTTATTCCAATTATTCTGCTGAAAATTTTTCCCAAAATTGAAAATATACTTAAAGTATGAGAAATAATCAATAATTATTTAATCTATAATTAAGAGAGTCATTAATTCAATGATACGGAGCAATAAGCTTAAGTGAAAAAAGATGAAAGTGTTACTATACGCAGGCATCGGTTGCGGCGGGGTAACGTCCTCGTCTACCTGTCCGGAGGTCGCGGATTTGAATCCTGGCTAGGTGGTTTTTCTTTCTCCACCTATGGTTATCTTTCTTCCATGTTATATTTACATATAAATATGCCTATATATATTTAGGCATAGTGGTGAGTCGGAAACTGTATAATAATATATATAATTGTATATACACCAATATTAATTATCATTAACTTTTCAAAAACAGCATGAAATCAGTTAGTTTCCGAATAAAATTGTTATAATTTACTAAACCAAGACATTACGGATGCCGTCTCATTTTTCATAAAAACGTGGGTTATATTAACTCTAAACAGCTTAAAAAAAAGCAAAAGGAGGCATATGAGATTCGCTGAATATTAACGCCAACGTGAAACGCTAATCATTGTTGTCACGTGTAAATATGCGCCTGCGCAAACATTAATGTCATATGCATTAAAAAAAGAAATGAAGTAACATTCCCAAATATAAATTTAATATTTCTGAATAATTTTCAATCGGTAAAAATTGGAAGTTCACACAGTAACTAGCAATCAAATCCCAAAGGGACTTAAATGCTACACACTATAATTCTTCGTTTATAGATGAGTTTTTTTTCTAGGCTCATGGAAAAGTTGAAAGTAGATCGGCGTTATACTCGTATTCATGAAGTAAACATAACGTAACGTTTTTGCACCACTCGGAATAGAGAATAAAATCTCTTCCTGAGAAGAAAGGTGAATCGGTAGCTAATATTTTTCATAATGGTTCCAATAAAATCCTATTGAAGTTCAGCCTTGTGAAGTGAAGGCAAGGAGTTTCGCGCACCCCTAAATCACTGTCATTTTTATGATGTCATAATATTCTGTAATATTTAGTCACACCTGGCATTTAAGTTCTCTCTGTTTCTTCAACTTGAAAAAGTGATCACTGGCCTTTAAAAGTATTTGTTTTTAGCATATAGGAGAGGTGTGGTAGCTTAGTAGAATAACGGTGGGTAATATATGGTCACGGGTTCAAATACCGAGGTGGTGCTTATAGACAATCTCTTCAACAAATAAGGGTAGTGCGAATATTTTGATACATAGATAATATTTGTAGTTGGTCAAGAGTTGGCGAGAAAGCAAATGACCCTATGAATGTGCAAATTCCACACGCCATATCAATATATTTGGGGTATTCTACTACCACTTTCCAATATAAAACTTCAGCTTCATTTATTTAGTAAAGCAAAACACTTAAACGCCTACAAATATAAAATCAAAATCAAGGAAAATAATTAAATATATCGTCATTCAGGAAGTGGACGAGGCTTGCTAATCAATTATAATAAAAATTACATGTCATTAAATGTCAGCGACATTGATGATTGGAAAATAACTATCATTGTAAATTAGCATTACAAATGGGGAACGTCAATTTTTTACTAAAATTAAAAATATATAGTAACATGAAGATACCTATTTTATAAACGCTGAAATCAATATCATTCAGCCGATCCTGTCATGAGTTGCGTGTTAAGAAGCAGGTAAAGGACTCATGTTTGGTCGATTAAAGTCATGTGTGCTGAGTCATAAAGTTTTAGTAATCTATGGTGCGAAGGGTGTTACAACACCCGCGAAGGACTTAGGCGACGCAACCTTCCTTGGAATGTCCACCGAAGGCCTTGACACGAAGAAAACAAGATCATCGTCATTGGTCTTTTCCAAGGAAATTTTTTTCCATGGAAAATTTCATGACTGTTGTCTTCGATTTACGATGCGCCCCAGGTGATCCGGAACGAGAAGTCGCAAAAATGTAAACAACAATGAACAGCCTCTCACGATTTCTTTCTTCAAGTTCAATGTATATGAATAATGTACTCTGGTATATATTTCTGTAAAATCAGAAATATTTGAGTCGCACACATTTTTGTGTCAAGATACTAAAACATGAGTCTTTCTTCGGAAAATTTTAGCAGCCAAGAATAGTTTAGTAATATGAATGGAGGATTACATAGACAATGTTATATTCCTGAATATATGACCACTTTTAAAATATAACTAGTTTTTACCTATTCTAAAGATAAAGGTATCCTTATTAAGCAAAAAATGCATTCACTTTGTCTATTTATTTATCTTTATAGTCTTCTTCTAATAATTAAAGAAGAGAATTGCTTGTTTCAAGTGCAGAGAAACTGAAAATAAAAACTTACGTAACATTTTCTGCAAATATTTGGAGGAACGTGAATGCTGATCCGAGAATGCCCTAAATAGTGAACTGGTAATTCTTCTCATCAATTTTTTTTTCTGTTTTCCTCTTACTGAACGCAAGGAGTGGTGTCACTGAGAATCATATTAATTTTCTTTTGAATTTATATTCAAGCCCGGATTTACGATCGAGAACAGCTTTAATTCAAGCATCCGACGTCGTCTTACCGGTGATTTCAAAGGTGACCACTAAGTATAATAATGCCTTGAGGCGAACGAACGTGTCGCAATTTCAGTCTTCACTTTTCCTTCCATATTTCCTCATGATTTTGAACGTACTTCTTCTAATTAACTTACATTTACTTATTGAAGGAGTATATATTGTTGGACGTAGGCCAAGTTATTTGTTAGAATTTATTTTCTAGAATATTTTTCAATTCAAGGACGTTTCTCTATTCTTCAACCGAAAGTTCTCTCAGGAAAAAAATGGTGGTCCTCTTGCGACCCATTTCATTGCCCATTGCCCACACTTTCCCACCAGTGCCCATTGTCCATATAATCTGTACCCAGAAGTCAAACAACTTTTCCAATTACACTTTCAAAGTTCTCTTATGCATAAGCCGATGCTCTCATTACGATTTTGTTAGATTCTACAATAGAAATTGCTTCCAAATATATTTTTAGTGTTCACGTATTCTTGAAAACGAATAAATGCTAGAAAGAAGATCATCTCAAGATTTTATTTTCATATAAAAAATGAATAAAAACTTAGTGAATGTAGTTTGTATCTGTAAAAAGGAATAGAGATAAAAAGAATACTTTTGACAGGCACAATAAACTCGTAAAATGATATATTATATCGAAAAAATGGAGAATATATGCTGTACTATGGATGATAAAGTATTTCAGAATAGACAACAGTAAATTCAAGCACAAACACAACATGGTCATGGTCTTTCTCTTAAAGGTAAGATGAAAATGACTTACCGATTTCTACTTTTCCTAAAAAAATAAATAGTTCTACCAGTTAAACACAGGTTTAAAATAATATCAATAGATATTGGTGGACATATATATATGGGTAGGTGGATTCATATTAAGCTTCTACAATACCTCATCTATTGGCATACCTACACATCAACGTGAATAAGGGGATAAAGGTTTTTTTTTGTAATAACGAGATATGAAGGTAATTCATCATTGTATAGAGAATATACACACAATATATGCAATCAAAATATTTAAGTCATTCCAATTTTAATGGAAGTAAAGAGAGAAATCTATTTTTTCCTTTGGAAATTCCGAGGATACTGATAACACAGGTATGCAGGTCATTGATAAGAGTTCTTTTGGGGAATGTTCCCTTAACAACGTGTCTTTTGGTCCTAAAAAGGCCCAATAAATTATATAAAGGGAGTTATGAATTATATTTACTAAATGGTATTTATTTGAAACTCGTGATTTTTTTATCTAGGAGAATCAAGGTGCCTTTACAAGATAATCATACGATACTTGTTCATACATATCATGGTATCGCATATTAGATAACCGTTTCAGGTTTTCCATAATTCTAAGCTAGATTTTACGAAAGGCCTTGGCCTCCGAATCTCATTCCCTTGATTTCGAAGATAGAAAATTCTTCGCGGGGCATGATATCAAAACAATCGGGTCCGATAGGGACGGAGCGTAGGCATCCGCCATGCCTTTAATGGCTCGCGTTATACGTCGCGCCACGAGCATTAGTCCCTCATTGGAACAATCACGGGTTGATTCATAGTTTATGCATACGTTGCAATTAAAATAGTGGGAAGAAGGAAGTTGCGGCCTGACAACAGTGCGAGAAATCAAACGTCATGCTACTCCATGCACCACATAATGGAGCAAAAGATAAAAAAACAACAAAAGACAAAAAAACAATCGTGAGATGTCTTGAGTGAAGCCGTAGGGAAA
The DNA here is from genome assembly GCA_011762765.2 of Rhinocypha anisoptera. NCBI lineage: Eukaryota > Metazoa > Arthropoda > Insecta > Odonata > Chlorocyphidae > Rhinocypha > Rhinocypha anisoptera. The sequence continues at coordinate 12,359 of WURS02469912.1, read as the reverse complement.
ACAGATTACTTAGCGTGCCAAAGAGAGTCATTTGCAAACATTCCCTACGCACAAGTTTGACGAAACCGTGGCTTTGTCGAAAGGTAAACCAATCTTAAACTTATGGGAAGTTCAAATCGGACCGAAATCCGAGGTGATGTCTCGGAAAATGCCTAGGAGACGAAACCCGCTTAAGATCCATTCTTTTTTTTTACTCAAGCTATTCCCAGTTTAATCTTGGGGTTGCTTTGTTTAGTGGTTTTGGCAGTTTTGCGGTCATGTGCCCTTGCTGACGCCTACCATTCGGTAAAATTAGTTTGACACAAATATAACATCAATGCCCCGGGCGGGATTCCAACCCTCAACCTTTGGGTCAGCCGGCTCGGCGAGCGTGCTACCCACTCGGATAAGCCGGTAGGCAATGGGCAATTTGATATTCATTCAATGTTAAGGAAATTCAAATTTAAGTAACTTACAAATCAATACAATTCATATACTCCTACTTAATTTGTACAATTAAAAAAAATCCTTCAAAAATTTAATTTACCAAAATATATAAATTCACATGGATAATGATGACAATAAAAGAATTGATGTGCGAACATTCTATTTGCATACAAACTCAACATTTCCATTTCATATCGTGTGTAGTGAAGCTCCATCATGAAAAATCAAAGTCCATAGTACCGACGCCTTAACCTAATCAACCGTCCTGTTAAGCAAAAATTCTGCGCTAGTGACGAAACACAATGCAATCGCAATAATGTGCGGTTGTCTTCCAAGATTCTTTCAGCGACAATTACACAACAGTTCTTTACCTCCGTAATGCATAACAGCAAATAAATAACTATGAAATTTTACCTTGATCTTGCTATAGCAAATGCTTGAGCGCCTCGAGGTACATCAACGGGTGGAGAATGGAGCCCTTCCACTTACATCACCCGATTAAACCTATTGGCCTTAGCTTAAGAGTGATGCTGGAAATATTTTATTGAGGCAGTCTAGCAGCTGCCAAGTGAGTTAGAATATGGAAGAAATTCTCTCTCTTACGCAAATGTCGAGGACAGGCAACGGCGCAACAGGCAAGTAATAACCAAAGGCGAAGTCAAGAAAAGCGCCCCTAATGTGTTCCATCATAGAAACTCTCTCATCGTCTGAATCCACAGGTTAAGTGTTCGATTTATTCTCACATGCCCTAGGAGGATGGGCGATGCTATGATGATCTAGAAAACACGCACCACACGAGAAAAACTAGGACAGGGAATCACGATGTCACTTGCACTCACATAGGAGGAGAACGAGGCATGAATCGACTGCAATTACTTGGTGGCAATCGTAGACACAAGTGGAACATGTTTCGATTAGTGTTGAAATACTTTCAAATGCAAAATAAGGATATTTTAGTTAAACTTGCTCACCTTCGAAAATTCGTTTAATTTTACGGAGCGCCTTCCTACCTAATATATTCTTCCTCCCCTTATTTTTAAAAATAATAGTACAACTTTGTTCTCTTACACTTTATATACATACAGTATGATATAAAAATCAGCACAAATAAGTGAGAGTACAATGTAGTGCAAATAACTTGTGATAAGTATAGAAAAAAATTAATTTTTATAATTTCGAGAAATAATAAATGACATTTTAAAGTTTGTAGATAAATTCGATATTGTAACCGCATGGTTATATGAGCCGGAAAACCTTGGCACATTTTTCTCTGTTAAATTTAGGAATCTATACATTTATGGTAACTTAGGCAAGTATAAGGACGACTATTAAAAAAAACATTATCCCTTCAAAATAAAATACAGTTTTTTTAAATTTGTAACATACACTCGTAGTATTTCACTCTGCGAAAGGGGTTGCCTGGTTGGAATCATGTAAATCAAATACACTCAAGGCCGCAACTATAAGACTTCAAACTGGTTTAGGTGTTTTCGAACACGCTAACGTTCTCAAGCGGAAATGTGCCTCTACCTCTAGATAAGGTTGAGGTCGAATAAATATGGAACATGAACAAACTACAGTGGGGAAGAATGTGAAAGCATTGTCCTTTTGATATGCGAAGGCCGAGATACCTGTTAAAGCAGTCTTAAAATACGGTGCGAGACTTAGTGGACAAAAATTTCAGAAGAAGCCTGATATCACAGCAAATAAATATCAAAATAAGTTTTTAAGGACTTAAAAAAACTGGAAACACCTATTAATGGACTTTTTTATGTTAAGTATCGACATTTTAAACAAATTTCATGATCATTTATAATCATCTTGAAGAATTTACTCCATAATACCAATAATAATCACAATTCAAAAAGTAATTTCGGCTACGTACATGGGAGGGATCAAAAATCAGATGATATTCTTACACATTTTTCAATAATTAGTTACCTTTTTATAATATGTTTAAATAACAAAATTATGGATTTCCCACGCAAGATTTTTTGTCAATTAAAAAAAATATAATTTTTCAATAGTGTTTAACTTTTAAGACCAAAATTTTTGCAGTGGTATTTAACCTTTGGGAACGAAAAGTAATTAGCAAGGGCTAAGCCTTATGAAGACAGTCTTACACGGCACACTCAAATATAGAGTCATACACTGCTTGCCTAAAAACCTATTGGCAATGGTAAAGGTATTATTAATGTGATGCAAGACAGGTCATTACTGTGCGAATGGAACTAGTCGCCATTTTGACACAAGCCAGTAACAATAGCTAAATCCATTTCTCTCGATAGTAGTTCTCTCTATACACTCCAAGGATGATTCAATGAGTGAATGTTTCAATTAAAAATAATAATTAAAGCTTAAAGAACGGTGATTTACCCCAAAAAAAGCAAAAGTACTTTCGTAATAAATGATAGAAGTTGTGGATGCAAAAAGGCTGTCAGGTGAACGTGAAATCCACTTACGAAAACATGCGATGGAAAAGTGAAATTAACTATCACCATAGAGTAATATTAGTTATGTTATCACCCTATGCTATCACTTACGCAAATAAAAAGAAATGAAGAGGAAATAAAATGGTTTAGAAGGCCACATAGCATCCTTGAACTCTCAATATTTAAAAAAATAAAATACAGCACTAATATTATTTCAGGTTACGCCCATGGGTTAAAAGACATATATTATTCGAAAAAAGTGGTAAAATAAATATAAAATTAAAGAAATAAAAGCTCCAAAAATGTAAGCTTAAACGGGGACCACTACTTCGAAGTTGATGTGAAAAATATTCAAGGTGGACCAGACAGTCTCTGTCTTGTAGAAATAAAAGTCTCGCTGCGTGGCGCACTCCTGTATATTCATTTATGTCAATTCCATGAACATTGCAGCACCACGTCTCTTAAGGAATGGCCAAGGAATTTGGAATATCATATATAGACATGCGAAATAGGAAATAGGCTAGGTAAATCTGACTAATCGTAGTATGATTTTTGGTGGTTATTGCCTAGTACTTTCATTCTCCATTCACCATCTTGGATTATTAACTCCAGCCTCCACACTACCATTTTTGAGCAAACCACTAGAGTTGGTTAATTCAAAGAGGCACAAAATCTCCTTGATACAATACTTATTGACACAATTGAAAGATATATATTAATAACGCAAGTATTTCATTTCTCCCTCCGGTTTCCTTTTCTCCATACTTTTCCTTGGCTTCTGTTATATTCCTTGCACTCCCCAACTCTAATATCAAAGGATGACTGTTAAAATGTGAGTATACAGTCCACTGTAAAGCACCTTGGGCGAATAAAAGGAGGGTGGAAATTTAATTTAAGGGTATGGTGAAAATCAAAATCATATTGAGAGTAAAGCCGCTTGCTTCACTCACGACTCTGTGAACGGAAGAATGATTATGATTGATGGAATCAAGTGAAGTGACACAGATTGAAAATGTCTTCATACTTAATGGTGGTATCCATTATAATTTGCGTGAATAGGCTGAAAACATTTCTTCATTTCTGAATAGGCTTGACTAGGCTGCATTATTTATAGAAGCAACTATTTTTATAATGTAATTGTTACTGCTTTGCCTATGTTTTCAGCAGTAGTAATCTGATCCAAGGAAGATCACGAAAATAAAAACCAATTTCCCGACAAATATTCCCAAAAAATCAGAAGCTTTATGTCCATGTTGTCAAATATTTAAAGTCAAATTACAATATAACCTTGTGAAGTCATTACCTGGGGAATTCCGTCGAAGATTTGAGGCCGGGAGGTAAAATATGCATCGTAAAATTACGACATTGAAGATATAAACTGGGATTTTTTTTAATATAAAAAATTTAGGATACTGACAACGCAGAGAATTACTCACAAATAAGTATTAGAGCAGGCAAATTGTCTCGGAAATCAACACTTAACTCCAGAACGGAAAGAAACGAGAAATATCAACTTTTGAGGTTGCGTGCTCCTCAAGAGACATGAAGAAAATAAAGTTAACCTTAAAATTCCTCAATGTAGACTCTCATTCACTTCACTATCAGTTACATAAGCAAGCCCATTCCTTCTTCATGAATATCGATTCTCAATCCTATCATACCAATTGTATAACAACATACATATGCTTTAACCTGTAAAAATTCAAGTCTTTGTGCAATGACTACCGAATGAGCTTTCTGCCACGGACTATATTCCCCAATTTAAGACACGTCTTACTCATTCGCAAACTTCAATAATATTTTCCTTATTCAGCCTTTATCATTCTGATAGGTATCTTTCCTCGTAGACAAATTACGAATAATACAATCAATTAATAACTAGAATAATAGCATTAGAAACAATAATAAAAATAAGGATAAAAGTTCTCTATGCAAAAGAATCTAGTAGTGGAATACATTGACAAGGTATCGAAAGGCGTAAGGAATGGAATTATGAAGGATTCAATCCAATGAAGCTGTTATGTAGAGGTGCATAGAATGAATATTTTGGAGCATGAAAAAACTATTGATTAGAAAATTCCACAATTTATTTGACATGACAGTCCTCTCTTTAAGCCAACGATATTTCGAATACCAACAAAAAATTTAAGTCGAAGAAATATGTAATTAAAATTTAGATATTGGTACAAATAACATTTAAATTATACCTATTAGCACTGGAAAAACATCCTTAAAGGGAGACAAAATGCTAATTGTTTTCCGCCTTTGGAAAAACAAATTTAACTTTATTCGAAGGAAAACCTTCATATTTACTGCGTGGTTTCATCCTACCTTCCGGTGGTCAAAAATATTTCTATTTGGTTGATCATTAATTCTTCATTCAAAGAACAGTTCATTTCGATGAAATGTTTACTCCACCCCTTCATTGTCCCTAAGTAAATGTTAGCCTTATTTATCCTAATATCTATTTCGACTAATTGTTGACTCTAATTAGCCATAAGGGATGATACTAATGGTATATCTCCTATTATCTTTCTATTCCTCATATTTTTATATTATCTTTAGCGACTTTTCTCTAAGACTAATTTTCTGAACTTTTTAACTCTACACATGTCAGATCACTAGGTCCCACCTCTGAATATAACGTCTCTCTAAGTAAATTACATTTCAAGGCTTCTATTTGTACAGCTGTTTCCAGCGAATAGTAGCCAAAATCCCCACGATATTTATATTCCGCGAAAGGTGCAATGAAGTAACCATACTAATTCCCAAATTGATCAAACTAGGAGGAAAAAAATGTTTAATTTCAGCTTTTAAAGCCTTCTCTTCTTCCGGCTGAAATGAGGAGGTAAATGTCACCGATGACTCATTAGGAGAGGTATGACTCGAGTTTTTTCCCCCGATGAAGCGAGGAAACGGTATTCCTTCTTAAAGTCGCGACTCTACTCCTGGTTCCTTTTCCATCACTGCCAGAGACCGGTGAGCGCGGAACCATTGCTTTAAAAGGAGCACAAAAGGTGGTGAGGGAAGGAGGAAAAAGGATGAGACCCAGTGAGGAATCGCTGCGATCCTTCTCAATATCGCTGCTATATCCAAGCATTTCAAAACTCCCACTCGCCGACAGAGTGGCGTCGACGGATACAGAGACCGATGCCACGCATAGGTGCGTTTTGGGAAATTCCAACGCCGAAGGTCGCAGAGAAGCCCCCCTTAAGCCGTCAATCCCTTCGCTTTCCTTCTCCCAAGTTCAAGATTGGAAAATTATCACCCTTCCTCTCAAAACAACCGGAGACTTGACTGCACATAACGAAGAATAAAAATAAAACAACAAAAGGAGACGAATTCTCTGGGAAAATAATTTTTTCGCCTAGATGTTTCAGATGAGGTCGGCAGAAATGCTACAGTGAGAAGACAAGTACGCTATTAATCACTACGGTTGCTCTTTAAAGTTAACGCGACTAAAAGCAATATGCTAATTTTTTGCAGATTGTGGTGCTCAGACTTCATCTCGATGGTGGAAGAAAAATAAATGAACCTCGTGAATTCTACATTAGAAATTTATTATACGACCATGGTTTTGTTTTTATTATACGACCATGGTTGGTTGTATCATCTTCAATGACCTGAAGATACAAAGTATCGAAACCATGTTATTACAGTAAAGTTATGGAAAAATATAAATCATAAATGGTATTAAAAAAATTCCTCAAAGTAAACCCCAAAACCGAAAAATGTATCCATCCCAATGGTTTAAACAACTCCTCTTTAAGGGAATTAGGTTAAATTTCAAGAAATTCACAAAGTGGACATTAAATTTGATATAAAATGACAAGAAATCGTAGTCTATAATGTTGATAGATTCATATCTACCCTTGAACCACATTCTATAATCTGTTGTAGACATGAATTGATTTCAAATAACTCATATGTAGAGAGATTTTCCCGTGGTTTAACATGAAAATGAAAAGTGTATTGAATCAACTTTCTTTTCAAAGAAAGATCCATTAATTTTTTTAATCGCAGACAAGTATGCTAAGATTATGTCAATCTAGTGAAGTATCTGAAGAGTGACGGGTCGGTGGTCCTCCTTCAATGAGGAAAGAAAGTCAGATACTTCATGCTCGCTGAACCCTACACTTCCTGCTAAAAACTCAATAGTCGAACACAGCTCAATAAGAATCGAAGATTCGCCAAAGAGGAATCCATAATTTATATTCATATATTTTAAATTTATTAAAAGCCTTCGAGGGGATTATATTTGACCTCTCAACATGTTCTATGCTAAATTCCATAATGTTAACTGCTGAAAAAAGACTTTCGAAATGGATGAAAGTCCCTTTAATATTATAATTATGCAGTCATTGAAATACTACGATAATGCAGAGCTTAAGTTTTCAGGAATTTAATTCTTATTTTTTTAGTAATTGTGAGCTTTATCAAAAACCAATTTTACAGAACAAAGGGGATCATACTGAAGACAAAACTGTGATTCGTGAAAAAAATTCTAATAGTCAGTTTTTACATGAAAGAGAAAAAAGGCACTGATAATATGAAAACAAAATGAGTAGAGAGAAAGAGTAATAAAAATGTTTTAGATAAAGTGAAAACAATATATATACGTTTTCAAAAGCAGTAGGACAATGAAGGAAAAAACTTTTTCAAAATTAGTGCCAAACATCGTATTTTCCAGCTTAGAAAACGCACGGGCGTATAAGAGGAATCCTAGTTTTAGGAAATTATTCCACGAGAAATAAATAACCCATCTATTACCTTACATACGGTGATATTTTGATCATACTTATTCGGAGAAAAAATCACGACTTTTGTATAGTAAATTACGGTATTACTGAACATTCAACAATAAAGAGAAAACAGCTTCTAAAAAATAATTAAATATCCGAAAAGTTAAGCAGTAAACGTGAAATTCACTATAAATAACACAATCTTGCAATTTTTTAAACTCAAGGTGCATATTTACTAATTACTTACATATTAGTACTACTAAAACTGGCCACGATAAATTGAAATTAAAAATAAACAACCAATTCAGTAAAATTGTAATTATTATCATTAACCTTATATCTAATGTAATAAAATATCCATGTATTAATAATAATTTTCTTCACTTTACAAAAATTGTAGCATTTTGTCCTCTCTAAGATTTAATCATTTTTTTAGGTTTACAATTTCAAATAATGCATGCATCGAATCCTGGACCATTAGAGGTCCATTCGAAAAAAATTAGAGCAAAGATTAAACATCCCCTAACTAACAAACAAATTACGGACCGAGCATGCCGAGATCGGACGCGGGTACTTCCCCGGGAGAATTAGAGGTTTAATATTACCGGAAAAAAGAAATCCAGGGAAAAGAAGGGCAGTGTGCGGTCGCTGTTTAAGCACCGAGGAAAACTCATCGAGATCAGACAACCAGAAGTTTAATACCGACGGTTCCTAAGTATTAGGCGGCAAATAACGGCTTGCATTTACGAGCCACTTGGCACAGCACTTCAAGGGGGGGGTCACGATTTTTCTTTCGCTTCGCCCTTGTAAGCCTCTCATGAGGAAAAACGGCCGTGTCAAAGATTTTGCTTTAAAAATTTCAATGCGCTCAAATGTTAGCATGCGTAATGACGGCTTTAGCCTTGGCAAAATGTGCCCCGTAGGGAAAAAGCATTCACAGGTTTTCAACCATTTCTCCTCCGCTCCCGACTCTTCTCCTTTCCATCAAGGTCGCGACCTCTTTACGGGGGCGAGAAAAAATCGTTCTTAAAAAGGAGAAAGGAAGTGCACGCCGTGCCCAAGCTCTCCGCTGCTGGAACCGGTGATCATCTCCGTGATGGATTCATTGCAAATGTGAGCTCATGATTACAGAGATAAATGCAAAATTATCGGCGAAATAAACAAAAAAATAAACGAAAAAAAATGATGCTCTGAAGGAAGAAAGCGTTTTCAAAAAGCCCTGGCGATTTTCATGATATATTTTTTTCTCCTCCGACGATCGCTCAAATTGGAATCGGGTGAATTTTACGGCGCGAAAGTGCGTTCCTTCTACATCAGCGACGAAAGCTTTTTGCTTTGGATCTGGAGCATTTTCCCCATTTCCTCACTCTCTGAGCTCTGAGAGCTGCACGGAATTAAACCACCCGGCGACAAGTGACAACTCCGACTCCGGAAGGAAAACGTTTGAGTTTCTAAAGGATCAAGTCCAGTAAGAACGTTTATCAGAACAGTCAAGCTAGAACCAACGAAAGTTCGTGTTTTTATAAAACCACTATTGGGGGAAAACATTTACCGATAAATGTACAAGCAGTTTGCAATTATTTCAATTAGCAGTTGTAATTTTTTTAAATTTTATGTGCTTTACCTAAATATGACTTTTGAATAACAGTAAGTAAACATATTAGATTGTGATGATGAGTTCATGAATTTTTCCGCATGACATGAAACATGAAAATTTAACATCCATTAATACTTAATATCCATGTTGAAAATATTTTTCTCCTTATCATATAAGGTATCCGGTGTATTTAAAATGTAAGGAATGAGGAAATACTTATGAGTGTAAGTAAAGTACGAAAGCTGATGACTAAAATTAACAAAAGGAAAAAGACTTGGATAGGAAATTCCATGCATCGAGAAGGAAGAGTTTAATGAAGAATGTGATGGAAGGGACTGTCAATGGAAAAGTGAAGAAAAGAAGAAGAAGAGTGAATAAATGCTATAGAGTCAGGTGAGATATGGTGGAAACGATCCATGATCTAAAAAATAAGAAAAACTTGCAATTTCCACTTTTTAAAAATTTGTAATTGGAACTTGTAATTTTTTATTATTCCTTAAAGAAGAGTGAAGATGATAGATAGCTTGAAGAGAGGAAAAGGGTATGAAGATAACAGCAGAGGATAGGAGGAACTGGAGGAAGAACGGAGACTAAGAACCCACCTAATAATGCAGAAGACTTACCATATATGTATATTCTCGCAATAACTATTGGATATTATTCTTAACACAGATCGCACTGACAACTAGCCTTGTAATATACGAGCCTCGTATGTTTATTGAATACCGCGAAGAGAAAATAATTCGTTTTAATCATTTCATCTCATGAATTATTGGTAAATTAAAATTAAACAGTGTAAAATAAATTCCCTTAACTCGAGAACATAATGCAGTTAGACCATAAAAATCGCATATGTTTAAATTGTAAATTTAAATTTAATTTGAAAGTTAAATTCGATAAAAACTTATGACTGATAATAAGCCTAAGTTAAAAGAACTATTTATACACTCGGGGCTAGTGTCTCCACTTATACCCAAATTTATGATTTAAAAAATTAAATACAGATAATGCATAAAAATACATTTAAAATATCTGTCAAACATCAGGACAATAAAATCAAGTAAATGAAGATGAATAAGTGAAGTATCTGGAATCCTACTTTTAGACAACGAAAAATTGAAACCTCCGCATATCCCAATCTTCATTTCCAAATAATTTCCTAAAATGAAGTCTCTTATGCTTTTACATCTGTCACAATGTATACGATGCCAAAACGGAGGCCGACAATAAGACAGAAAAGAAGTATTATAGAGTACACAGTGGTAAATCTTGGTTTCCGCCAACTCGCTCGCGCTCACGAATTTTCTCGCTCCAAATCTTTTTGCATGTTTTGAATAAAATGGTGTAGCGTTCAATCAAGATTGTAAATAAATTAATTAAGAACCCAATGATTATAATGAGGTTCCAAAAAGTATATGTGTTTACAAACTGTACAATACACTCTGAATGTTAGAATAGCGAAGGAAATAGTCCGTTTGCGCGAGCAAGTCTAAATCTCACTCGTTCGAAAGCCAGTGGCCTGTTTTAGCATGAGGAGTGTTTGATGAAAGAGGCATGATCTACCAGGCCAAGCAACAGACTAGCAGGACAAAAACCTCCACCTTGGTGGTTTTTCTGAGTTCCAAACTGGGAAACCATATGCTCGGAGCTCTTTCTTTTACGTAGTCTAATCAACAACTATCACTGTTGTTGATTTATTGTATGGCAGCTAAACGATCAAAATTTCTATATTCATCACCGTTGAATTTGCATAAATTAATTTTTTCATTGTTTCCAGTGATATATCGGCATACTACTATTTTTTTATTTTTTTTGGGATTAGAAATATAAAATAAATTGGCCACTTCATTAAAAAGAAAACTTCCGTCTGGGTATGAGTTGAACCACTTTTGTTACTAAAAATACCTCCTTAAAGGTAGGCATCCCTTTAACTTTCATTGAGGATTAGACTTCCATTTATTAATACTTACGACCAAATGTTATATTATTTCTCAATTAGCAGAGGAGAATTCCTGGTAGAACGATAATATTATTATTTTACACTTATTTTATTTTCCCTGCAACTGGATTTATGAATATATTTGTGGTATTAAAGTCTTGAATTAAATTTAATTATCGTCCAAAGCATCCTAAAACCCAATTATTTCTTATGAATCATTATTAAGACTTGGTTTAAACAGGAGACATGTTTATGTGTAACACGAAGAAGATAAATTGCCTCACAGTACCTAATAGGCACAGGTGCCGGCTTTCCTTCCCGTCAGGGCTTTTACTGCCATAAACTTTCCTATCACCCTTAAGGGGTTACTATTTGATTTTTCACGAGGTCACATTATCAGCAGAACAATTATGCCACGGGTGTAGTGACATAATAACAAGTTTTCCCGTTTCCCAGATGCATTCAGTTAAATGCATATTTGGAATCAATAAATTTTCTCTTTCATTAATGAGTAAGTGGGAGCCAAGGTGGCAAAGGTCCAACTTTATTCGTTTCGAAATGAATACGTAGTTTCGCAAAATAGTGCAGACGGGAAGGGAGATGTAGAGGAAAACCAATAGCAGCACTCCACCCACTCAGCGAAACATAATGCGCATCACTGGTCACTTGCATAAAAAAATTGGATACACTTTGGGCATCGCAAATTCCCATAAAGCAAATTAAGTAGAACTTGCTGGTCAAAAAAGCAGCAACGCCACACAAAGACTGGCACATTTCTCTATACAATAGATTTTCCTTCCGACTCTTAGAGGCCTGGATACGGAAGCTATCTTTGGCATCTGATGAAGACGCATTCGATCTAGGTTACATCCGACTCGAATGAGCGTTCGGACACGCACACCCGCAGTTGATCGCTTCCCGGCTCGCGTCGTAAACTCCACTTCCGTATCATCTTTCTCGGAGATGATCGGATCGGCCCCGATCGAACGCACACTCCCGACTTCACTTCACTTTCGCCTTCTTGCGGCGTGCCCAGAGGGGCAGGCAGTGCGGGTCGGCGAGAGCTCGCCGGGATTCCGAGTAGCGAATTCTGCGCGTCCGCTCCAGAAAACGCGAGCCGGTGAGAGGGAAAAGGATAGCGAGAGAGAGGGAGAGAATGTGAAAGTGAAAAAAGATCAACGCTCCTCTCCTCGCCCCATCGCCCAGCAGTCTCGATGAAAAAA
>WURS02469902.1:0-13095 GCA_011762765.2 Rhinocypha anisoptera | reverse complement strand
AACCGGGGCTAACCTAGCTTAGTGAGTGGTATCATTGAAATCCTGAGATTGTGCCCTTTCCAATGATATATGTCTCCACATTTACCTTTTATTCTGTACACGGGGTGCTAGGCATACCATTTTATGCCAATCTCATCATGCCTTACTACTCATGGTGGCACTTGCCTTTCTATATTGTCGATGCAACATTTTTCATCTACACATGTTACATCTTTATCGAGTCAGCCTGTCTGTTCACCGTGATAGTCAGCTATTTTAGCATCTGCTACTGTTATCAATTCAACGAGTTGAACCAAATCCTAGCCAACCTACGCAATCGTGTGCGGATAAATCAAAAGCTAAATCATTTCCTAACTCCCAGCATACGAAACGTGGTTCGTAAGCATGCAATTCTAGTGCATTACATTGTCTACACCAATCGTGACGTGTGGGGAAGTGCTCTACTGATGTACGTTCTACTCAGCATTCCCATCAATGCCTACATGATAAGTCTTGCACTGACGGAAACCTTTAGCGAGTTTGAAGTTGCAATGGTAATTATACTCACCGTTGGTCACATTATGGCTAGCGCAATTCCGTTGGTTAGCGTGGCCTATAGCATCGAGGCAAACTATCGTTTTCGTAAGCATCTCATTCCGGTACAGGCTAGTGTGGGTTGTGATCGACTTAGGTTGAAACTTCAACTTGACGATCTGTTTGGCCGTATGTCACGCGGAAAGAAGTATGGCTTCACAATTGGACCAATGTCGCCACTTTCATTCTCTTTTCTCTTTGAGGTACCTTCACTTTACACTTGATTTGAATTGTCATTTGACCTTTTACAAAATTGATAATAATTCTTTTCTCTCTCTCTCTCTCTCTCTCTTTCTCTCTCTTTCAGTTGGTTCTCACCTATGTATTGGTTTTTATTTTTGTTTTCGAGAAAAAACGTCAACTTGCTTTGTAAACAACTAATCTTTTTATTCAATGCCACTAAGAATTCTCTACATTTAAAACAAAATTTGAATATTAAAAATTAAAAGTAGACTAGACCATTGGTTATCATGATAATGGTTACTTGCAAGTAATTCAATTGTGACACTTGAATGGCAGCAATACCAAGATCTGATAATAAGTTTGACAATATATATGTCGATGGAATCTGGCATTCTTAGAAGGTTAATCTACTTTTTAAATAGTTTTCAATTAAAATATTGAGTCATTATTATTACGGTCACTTCTGACTATGAGATGAGGCATCAGGGGTCTCATTCTTGTATCATAGTCTGAGTTGCTTTCCTGAGATGACGTTACGCTCATACTGCCTCCAGTGTGGGGAGGTAACATGATTTGTCAGCTGAATCATAAGCGCGCGTATATTTTTTTATTTATTTCAAAATATTTTAATTTATAAAATAAAATATAATTTTGTTGAATTACTATTATTAAAAAATATTATATTATTAGGTATTCCGATAAATTTTAAAAGACTCGTATACTTAATTCTAAACCAGCAGATGACGCCCCAGGTTGTTGACACGTGCAGAAGTACAGAGAGAAGTAGAGAACACTGGCCAGTACTCCTGCACGTGTCAACAATGTAAATTTTGTGGGGCGCCATCTGCTGGTTTAGAAGTAAGTATACGAGTCTTTTAAAACTTATCGGAATACCTAATATATTATATACCTTTGCCATTTTAGGTTTTTGGGTAGATTGGAAAAGAAAGGTTTGTCAATATTATGTTTTTCTGTCAAACAACATAAATTTAATTAATTATTACTAATCAATTGACAATAAGTAAGATTTGTAGAAATTTATGTAAAAATAAGCGTTAATCAATGTTTATATGAAAACAAAACTTACCAATGAGTGAAGCTTGGAAACACTTCAATTAGTGAAATGAGATTGTCAGTGGGAATGGTTGAGCGTACCGGTTAGTAGAGTGGTCCTTTGAATTCTTCAGATATTGCAAGAAATTGCAATAAATAAAACCAGTTTTGGACTAAGCAGTAAGCAAAACTCTGAAAATATAAATTTTAAAAAATAATTAATTTTTCATTTTATTCAAGTTGATTCGGTCTAATCTATAAAATGGATTAAATTAGATAAGTTTTTTGGGTTAAAATATTTTTTAAAACCAAAATGAAATGTTTCAAATTCGAAATCGTGATGTAAATCAAAAACACAAACATGAAAAAAGTTCTTTCTAAACGTTTATCATGTAGACTTTTGACTCGAGACTTCTGATATTTTGAAAAAATTGTGAAATAACTCATTTTTATTGGATTCGCTTGTTGGTATTAAAAAACACCCTATGTTTTAGTCAAGTAAGTTATGAATTTTATAATGTTTTATTGATGTAGAATTAGTCTATTTTCACTTTGCTTTCTTACACACATATAAAGCTGTCACCAGACCGCCGCACACAATCTACTATTTGTCTTTGTCGGTGTGTTTGTGTACACGCTCTTAAATTAACTACAACAGGGAATAGACCTTGTAATGGGATTCACTGCGTGAGATCAACTCATCTGCCATGAACTGTTGGTGTGTTTTTCTGTGTTTATCATCTACTAATCTCTTCGTCGCTCTTGGATGCGATTCACACTCGAATCGAGGACTGTGCTACGCCAGATCAGATGTTGGGCACGTCTCATGACCATCTTTGAAGGAAGAACGAACAAAAATAAGTTATTGTTGATAGTACAGTTTTATTGGTTGAATTACGAGGGCAGTATGGAAAAAATGTTTAGCACAATCCGCAAGACAGTGCAGAAATTGAAAATGTTGGGAAAGAACTTGGAAGACAAAGACTTGGTCGCGAAGGTAATCTCAATCTTGCCGGCTCAGTTTGAAGACTCATATTACCATTAACCGGTTGCAACCGAAAAGAACGACACTTAGTTTTTGGATACTGGAGTGCTTGCGGAAATTCAAGGAAAAAGAGGTATGTAAGGAGGAAGGCGATTGTAGAGTGAGTCTGACCGTGGAGATACAGCCGCACTAGAAAAGCCAAGTTTAGATGTGGGCCACATACGAAGCAAATGTCCTGTTCGGTGGAAAAGGATAGAGGTGGCAAGGACAAGAAGAGTACCAACGCGTCCAGTGATAGTGATGATAATGACAACAAAAGAAGTCTCGTTGGTATTCACCACTGTTGCGCATCGAGAGTCAGAAAGCGGCGTGTTGGTTAACCAATCCAAAGATGTTGTTTTTCAAGCTGATACCGGCGCATTGAGTCATGTCAACGATCGGGATTATTTTGACTGACTATGAAAAGACAAAGGGTTTGCCTTATCCTCGGCCGATAAAGGCAAAGAAGCAGATTCTGGCTGCGTGCACCAGTTTGTTCAAGCACAAGCAGTACTGTGAAAGAAAGGCTATCGAGATGATCGAGAAGGACTCCGTGGTTGATCATCTATTGCGATATTAAGAAGTCTGTCGGCGATGCATTGGTAACCGACTACTGATTAAGTTGCCTACTGCAAGTGATGGAAATATGGCGCGAAGCGGTACGGATGGAAACGAGGAGCTCATGCTAACATTGAAATCACTTGATGTTCCTGGTAGTTCACCCTAAGTGTTTGCAATTCTGGTCAATAGTAATGAACCGAACCTCAGTGATGCCGTGTAAAGGTCAAGATAAAGCATGAGGCCTTTGAGATGAATACCAAGAGGGCTAAAACTTGAACTCTGGCTGATCGCCCGTCGGAAGTAAACATCTTGGACAAGCGGGTGCATATGAATGAGATCGATAGTTAGTGTGTAGCAAGATTCAAAGATTCATTATCCTAAAAATTTGAAACTGGAAGCTAAGACCAAACCCGACAACTCGCATCATCTCGAAACTGGCTGGATGCGGCAGATGCCACTCGATTTGCAGTCTGGAGAATGTCGACGTCACATAAATTTCTACCAAGATGCCAGATATCTTCAACAAGGCGTTGTCTCTTAATTGACGTGAATGCCTGATAGATCTGTGTTGGTTATTGACAGCTATGTTCTAATACAGAGGAGTGTTTATGTTGAAATAGTCTATAGTTAGCACACGGCTAGAGGTCGGTGGGTAGAGTGACTGAGAGCAGGGTGATCAATGATCGAATGAATGATGTTTATTGTGAGGCTATGTACAGTTTTATACAAGATGTGATGTGTGTGTGTGTCATGGGTAACATGTCACGGTCAAAACCCGTTCATAGAGGACATAACGCAGTGACACGTCATTGCACTGCTGCACTATTTTCAGTTCGCTGTTTATCACTCATATAAGGTCTTATATGACACATACGAGACCGCACACAACCTACCATTTGTTTTTGTGGATGTGCCTGTGTGCACGCTCTCTCCCTCTCACACTTTCATCATCTTTTTTTCTTGTAATTTTGTCCGATCGTTTCATTTCATTATTAAATTAACTACAACATGTTTAAAAATTTTGTAATTTTAAACTTGAAAATTTTTTGAAAACTTGAAACATTTGAACTTTATTCTATTCGATTATGTGTATGAGCTATACTTTTAGAATCAACTTAACGTAATTTTCAAATTAAGTAGATTTACTAACTTTTGAAAAAAGACGTAACTCTAGTGTGACTTTAGTGTGTAGTTATAAACTTACAATAGACTTTTATAAGCTGACTTTTTAAAATTGTAGGATTATAAGCCAACTTTTCTTAAATTGTCACTTCATAAGCTGTCATTTTTAAAATTGTAGAAACGTTCTCATTGTCAGATTTGTTAAAGTGTGGATCAATTGAGTGTTCATAGTGTTCATATTCTATTTTTTAGTGCGCACTTTTGACTAGTGGGTGTGTGCTTCTTCTTTTCACTTTTCACATTACTTCATTTTTTGTAACAAGGTTATAACTATAACAGTATTTTTAACAATGCAGAATCTAAGGAGAGATTAGTACGCTACAAAAAGTTTATATTTAATACGTTAGAGCACATTCTCAGAAATGAAAGTTACACTTGAAATGGCAAACAAATAAAATAAACTTAAAATACTGTTTTGATTAAATATGGGTTTAAACTTAACCACCATTTTTGTTCGGGAACTTTCTTATACACTGATTTGTGTTGCGGCCATATTCAAAACCAGTAACATAAATCAGTGTAGGAGAAAGTTTCCGAACAAAAATGTTGATTAAGTTTAGATCCATAATTTAAAGGCAGTTTAAATTCCTATTAGTCTTAATCAAAATTCTTATAAGAAAATTCCTCTTAGCTTTACCACAATACTGTCTGTATATTCATTACTAATTCATGTACATTCATGTACTAATATATTATTATTTTCAATTTTTTATTATGGTAAAATTTTACATGTATATATTATAATAATTATCAGTTGTCTTAGATTTTAAATTTAAAGAGAAGAATTAACAGCATTTTATTAAGGAAAAATGCTTATTTTTTTCAAATTTTATAAATAATTTAACTAGAAAAATTACAAGTTTAACTACTTTTATTTTGAGGAGTGTAAACAGGGCACATAGCGCATACAGTTTGTCTTGTCCACAAATAACTCGACGTGTATTGCCATTGCTTTCAAAGCCAACCGAACAACTTATTTCCTTCTTATTTCAGTATGTGATACGAGCTACGCAAGTGCAATGCAGGAGAAAGGAAATGGTTATCTGGCGCTGTGCCACTTTGAGAATTGACAGTCATACGAGCGAGTCGATACGAGACTTTGGCTACGAAGGCAGTTTTGCTCTTGCGTTTCTCATTTTCACGCAATATTCTACAAACTTCATACAAGTTTATGCTTAATTACTTTGTTTCACACAATAATCCTTTATTATTTACCACTTTATAAACTAAAAGAAAATCATATGCAATCATAGCGTTTAAAAGCACTAACCAACGAAAAACACTGAAATGTTTTTGAACACACACACACATAAGGTTAAATATGATAAAATTTATTGTGTCGAAACAGTAATAATTAGCGTATGCTAAAATATTTTATAATAAAAATTTAAACAGTGAGTGAGTGTGAAAGATTATTTATTCAAGGCAACATTCCTTAACAAATATTTTTTGATAAAAATTATTATTTAATTTCACTTACTAGTGCGAATTGATGTTGTAAAAATAAGTGTTCACTTTCATAAACAGAATCTACTTGCTTGTTGAAAGTAATGAAACAAAGGTCACACTGGAAAAATATAAATCTGAAGCAAGCATAGACAAGGCGCAGAACAAATGCAAACAAAGACGGTTAGAGAGCACACCACGACAAAATGGCCGCAAACTTTCAGTTGTGTTCGCCTCTCTTCATTCTATTGGTCGTTTTGCTCACTCGAGTACTACCACTACACACTCCCGTAGTGCTCGTTGTGCACTGCATAGTATGCAGCCACCCAGCGATTGAGTAGTGAAAGAAAGAGAGAAGCAAGATAGAGAGAGAGAGAGAGAGAGAGCGAGTCTCAATGAGCATGCGTAATGGCACCACTCCCCAACACTTTCCACTGCATCTACCGCGGCCGCAGCGCAATCGACTCACAAGCGAGCGACTCGCAGCCAGGCTTGTCCCTAAATCAATATGGGGATTTACTCACAAACGACGTTTGGTTGCCCAATCCGTGTCTCATTGAAACTTGATATGGTAGTTCATATCTACACCGCTGGATGGCGGTGGCGGATACATTATTAGCAGAGCTGTTAACGGGGGTCCGGGTAAAAATTTTTAATTGTTAACTTGCATAGACTGGTCGCCACCTAGCGACGAACTAGAGAATCTAATTAACTTTCACTGTGCTTTAGAACAATTTTCACCCGGACCTCCGTTAACAACCCTGATTGTTAGCAAGCATATTTAAAATAGTAGATTTTTAGTTATTTGTAGAATTAAATTTAAGACAATCAAGGATAAAATGTATACTAATTAAACTCATTATGAAAAAATCATGTGATTAAAACATTGAATTTTTACTGATTTAATCATAAGTAAAGTTGGATTATTAAAATACATACTTTGGCTCGACAAAATAGTGGCTGGTATGAGAGCGCAGTGTGTGACGTGGTTCTTGAGATTAGTCTGGAAAATCCGTAAAACACTAAATGACAATTAGTTCACAAACACAGTATGACGCGGTTCTCGAGGTCAGTAAGGAAGATCGGTGAAGCATCAAGTCGCGATTGGTTTGGTGTTACAGTATGACGCGGTTCTCGAGGTCCGTCAGAGAGATAAGAGTAGCACTAAGTGATGGTTGGTTTGAGGCGCAGTGTGACGCAGTTCTCAATGTCCGTCCGAGAGATCGATGAAAAATTAAGTGACAATTGATTCAAGAAAACAGTGTGACGTGGTTCTTGAAATCCGCCCGAGAGATGAGTGAAGCACCAAGTGAAGATAGGTTTGGGGCGCAGTGTGACGTCGTTTACGACCCGTCTGGAAGACAAAGAAGACACCAAGTGGCGGTTGGTTCAAAGGCACAGACTGTGCCGCAGTGTGACGCAATTGTCGAGGTCCGTCCGAGAAATCGATGAAAAATCAAGTAACAATTAGTTCAAGTACACAGTGTAACTCGGTTCTTGAGGTCCGTCCGAGAGATGGGTGAAGCACAAAATGGCGGTTGGTTTGAAGCGCAATGCGACGTTGTTTGAGACCCTTCAGGGAGACAAAGGAGACACCAAGTGGCGGTTGGTTCGGTGGCACATACAGTGCCGCGCAGTGTGACGCAGTTGTCGGCCGTCCAAGAGAAGGGAGAGGCACCAAATGGCATCTTGCTTGACGAGTGTGACAGTCCAACTGCGCAAGCTATGCTAAAGAGTGCCACGGCCAGGACAGCACACGGAGGAAGAAGCACACACCACGTACCCAAAGCAGCAAACACTCACTCTGCACACTGAGCTTACACTCCCTCCAAAGACGACCAGTGGTGCACTTTGATCCGAAGCTTTTCTAGCGTTCACCGAGTGAGAGTGAGGAAAAGTAAGACTACTGTCGCATACAGTCAGACTAGGACAGTCAATTGCTAAGTGGACGCGCAGCAAAGCGATAGACTCGACCAATGATTGCATTGACACAAACAAAGAAGCGGAAACCACAAGAGAGTAACGCTGTTTTTGAATGGCATTCAAATAGCACGTTCCACACGCATTATTAATTTAATCAATTGACTGATTTAAAAATTCCAGAATATTTTCGGTTATTTAGTTTTTTTACACTTGGAAACTGTACATTCGATTATGGTATAATTCGCCACACATCTTAATCAGCCAATAAATTTGATAGAAAGTTATTTTAAAATTTGTGACATTACTGTTTCGAGTATTATAATTTTGTTTAAAAATTGAAATTTAAAATTAAAACAAATATGTAGAAATAATAGTATAAAATTTAATCACTATTATAACATATGTTTAAATTTAAATTTATTTTTATTAACTATTTCAAAAAGCAATTAAGAGTGCACAATTTAAAAAATTTTAAATTTATTTTTTTAAATGTAAACTAATTTAATTTAATATCTGTATATTATTTATTCACACGAATAAATAAAATAGTTTTACTCGTAACATATTTGACATACAACAGGCAGCTTTAATGTGTCGTTAGACGACTAGGTGGCGTTGAAATAGCTAGACCAAACCAATAAACATATATTTTGACATGTAATAACATATATAAAACATGTAAAAATATTTTGCAAAGTTTTATCAAATGTAATATTGAAAAATAAAATTAACAAAGTATTTACTTAACTTATTATTATTTATGTAAAATATTTTGTAATTGTGAATTTTGTTTATAAATAAAAAAATTTGTAAAATAATATTATTCTTAATATTATTATTAATTAAGAAATGAATTGTTTATTAATATTTGAATATCATTGTTTGTATAGAATTTTGTGACAATTTGTTTTAATTGTAGTTTAAATATTTCATTTTATATTTTAAAAAAATCAGGATCATAAACATAGATTAATCGAAAAAATATTCCAGTTCCGTGACGCAGTAAAAAGCTAAATTTCATAACTTTTACCTTTGAGTTATGTAGCACTGGCGTAAAACACAGGTGCTCACATTTTGCTGCCATTATTTTATATTAGGTCATTTGGTAAAAATGTTGATGAAGTTTATTAGTACAATCGTATTTTTTTTCAGTATGTTTATAATCTTTGATGATTATTTAAATTATTTAATATATAGTTTGATAATTTTATTGTTTGATGTCTATAGATTACATTTTGATCAATAAAAAGTTTCTGATATTTAGATTTTATCTAAAAATGGCGATTATCAGATTACTTTTCAAAGTCCAATTCATAAGCTCGAAAGGTATGCTTAATAAATACTTATTATCCAAATTTGAACCGGAAGTCCATAATCAGGTAAGAATATGATCAAATTGGTGAATAATTATTTACCAAAGTCCTTTTTGCATATCCTACCATAAAATTAATAATAAAAAATAACAGTTAAAGTTAAACCACAAAGTAGCTTATTTCTCTCAACTCTATAAATAATTGTTTCATAGTAGAATCATAAAAACCAAAATACAATGGGTTGATTAGTAGAGTCGTAACTGAATCAAAGGTGATATGTTTTATAGTTGATTCTTGTATATTATTAATGCATTTTGGTGAGGGTATTTCCCGAAACTCGATGTTCGTGACATACTAAACACGTTAGTGGGGTTTGTCAGATGTGTCACAACAAACCGACCTCACCACCACCTGCTCTCTTTTCTATGGCTTTTTGGTTTTTATTTCAAGAAAAGGTCACCATGACATTTTTGTTATGAATTCTTCTTGCACCCAAATTATTTTTTATTATTAAATTATTATTCTATACTTTACTAATAATTAAAATTATATATATTTAAACCAGGTAATCGCCTCAATGCACGGCGATATGGTCGAGGCTGAGTTATCATATACATAAGATTTTTAAAATAAAAACACTATATTTGGTTTTGTTGCTTAGTTCGATAACAATTTCAGTAATTTTGCATTAAAAACGGAATTTTTGCCCTAAAGGCATATTAGCGTTTATTTGATTATTGTATCATATGAATTCAATTCTTGTATGATAAATGAAAATAAATAAACAAAAACGGAATGACATTTTAACAAGTTACAATAGCACTTAGTACTTTTTGCTAACAGATGTCAATTTTATTATTTCAAGATTGGAGAATGATGATTTAATTAATTTAAATAATTTGATATAAAAATTTTTAAAATTAATATAGCCATTGTATCAGATTAGATTGAAATGAGTAAATTGAGATCAAAATCACACTTCTATGTTCAAATCCTAAGGCTGCAAGTTACTGCAACAAAAAAATTTTTCCTAATAGTTTAGAGAGTCGTCGGCCTCGCTTTGCTTGGCCTTGATAATAAAAATCATCTTTACGATTATTTTACTCGGCTTAATACTGATGACCTAATTAAAGCAATTAACTGTAAATAATTTAACACTATTATATTACAATTGAAAATAAACGATTATTATCGAGAAAAAAAGAATAACAGATCGATTGGGCAAATATGTTGTTTGAACGACTGGTGTGTGTGTACAAATAGGGACAATGAATGTACAACTACTAGTGAGTGAGTGAGATGATTCACATTAGCGAAGCCAGAGTGTCTGTCATCGAGGCGGTTGCGCGCACCGGAATTGATTAAACCAAGCTTGTCATTGTGAAGAATTTAGCCGAGAGCACCAGGGCTAGATGTCACATCGGCACTTTGAGGCCAACCAACTTTGAGGCCAGTGAATTAATTGTCATTTGATCCATTGGTGACACTTGACCTCTTTCCTGGCAAATCGATTTTTATTTCGGTGAAGATAATCTTTGGGTGTTAATGCGAACAATTGCTCATCTTATCGGTATTTAGACAAGTGAAGCGTGTAGTAGACCTCAATAATACTGGGTGAGCCACAAGTCAGAGCGCAACTTGTACGTAATCTACCCGAACATCTAAAAATGAAAAGTTACATTGTTACATTGTTACTAAATATAAATTGGTTTTTAATTGTAATTCGGGAAATGTTACGCCGGGTATGACGTTATTATTTTTATGAAGTATGATAAATCTCGCTTGATTATTGGAGGACCAAGCTCATGTGTGTGAAAAGAGTTCTTTTACGTGATTGTCCTATTGCAACCAGTGTCTGTGTGTTTGCGAGTGTGGTTGCACGTCAGTTGGTGTGTCACACGATTCTAGTGTCTTAACGGAAGTGCCGCGGGGGCGGAATAGGTCCTACCAACCGTTGGCTATTGATTGGAGATTAATGACAATTCTGTCAGGTCGATTCACAAATGGTACGTGTGAGTGACATGGAGTGGTCGCGTAATACGCGTTGACACGCACGTTCCGTCCACATGTGAGGCATATTTCATTTTTTATAACCTGGTCATTGGGTCTACTTTTGAAGTAGACACACCGTGGATGTGTGTAGTTAACTAGTGCACCGATGAAGCGTTGGCCAAGTCCAGCCACCGGGCTTTGGTGATCAGGTTGGTTGGTTGGGTGGTATGGCACGAGAGCCCGCTTGGTGTGCTTTGGTGTGCATTGTCTGTTGCTGCGACTGGGGCGCGCGTCGCACACACCGCTGCACCATTCACCATCACTGCAGCGCGCGTACAAGTATGGGTGCCGTTTGACATTACCAACCCAGCGCCGATGCAACCTACCGACGGGCAGACATAAAATCCTACCACCACCACGTTATCAGTGCACTCTTTGTCTGTGTGGCCACGAACCCAAGAGGGTCAAGCCAAGTCGGGCATGGAAGGAGTGCGCGGTACTAAACGCCGCTGCTGACCTCTAGCCCGTCGCCAGTCGACTGTTGGCATCGACCATTCATCATCGTTTTGCCACTGGGCCGTCGACGCACTGGCCGCATTTGCCTACACTGATCAATCGGCAGCTATTGTTTGACTCATCACCTTAGACATTGCTCGCCAACACCGAGGCCAGATATATCAATTAATCACCATCACTTGAAAACATCAGTGTGCGCATCATCGCCAACCGTGTTTGGTGTGGCACCACTTCACACTTGGTCAACTCTCGGACAGCGAGACCGATTTGATCCAATCAATAAACTCGCTGCGTCAAATTGGTTCAACCAAATCTGGACCTATTTGTGCTTTATCCTTGATCACCATTGCATCGTGTTGTGCAAAAACGTCAATTCTAAATATACAAGCGCGGTAAGCGTGGCATGTGTGATCTGGTCCATTAGCTTAATCGACCTACACCTGGCCAAGTGGTGACAAGCACTCAACTGGCGCACTACCACCGACGGCACCAGGCGACACTCTGGTAGGTTGGTAACCCGGTGCGACCGCGCTAATACTCTGCACTCTGTCCTTTACAAGTGCTCGACTTACTTGGTGCACGGTGCTGCTCATCACTTAAGTATTGTCACCAGTGGTCGTCTCCAGGCAATCTCAGGTGAACATCCTTGGTAGCCAGTGACAATTCACCATCACGTCGAATATTGCATCTATCTACATTAAACTCTACTTAAACAACAAGATCTAAGTTGGCTCGGATTTTCCTACCACCACTTTACTGAAACGTTCAAGCTTTGATTTTTTTCAACCACATCAGGAACCACTTATACAAGCCAAAGCCATGTTTTACGCCAAATCAAGCGTTATTTCATTGCTATCTTTTTTCATTATTATGTAAGTAAAATTATTTGTAATTCTTGCATTCAATATGAATTTGTGCATAATTATGTTATGGCAGATTACCAGTTAGTCTAATTATAAAAAACAAGTTTAAGATTCCAAGAGCCAACAAATATCAATGTGTTTGCTCACGTGAGTCAGGTGTAAGAACACGTGTGAAAAGGTGTAATCATCAGGTGTTGGGTACGAGTAACGGGTGGCAGTGTGCTGCCGACACGCGACGCTCGCATTACATCACCCGGGTTACATAAGCGCCGCGTTTGGTCGACAGCAGAGCCAAAGAGGCAAACTGCTAACACGAATTTGCGTGCGGTGTACAGGCAATTGATGTTTTGTCGTCGAGTATTTGAGAGAGAAAGAGAGGGAAATAGAGAGAGAGAGAGAGAGAGAGAGAGAGAGAGAGAGAGTGGGAGAGAGAAAGAAAGAGAGAGAGAGAGAAAAAAAGGGGAGA
>WURS02469891.1:0-13096 GCA_011762765.2 Rhinocypha anisoptera | reverse complement strand
CCACTCGGAGGGAAAATAGCGATGGGAAAAAAAAAGAAACATGGTTCCCGATGTAAAACTTGTCCACTCCTCTCTTCCGCCCCTCCCCTTCCACACCCCCTCATGGCCTTTCTACCTCGCTACCATGGTAATTGCCTCAGCAAAAACTTCATATATCTCTTCTCCTGCAACTTCTGTCCAGCATTTTATATAGGCGAATGCATCACTCCTTTATCCAAAATAATTAACAACCATCGCTTTTCCTCAAAATCAGCACAGTTCTCTTCACTCCCGGTCCCCACACACTCCGCCTCTCATATCCTTTCCTTTGACAAGTGTTTTTCCCTTGCCATCCTTAAAACTCTTACCGAACTCGCATCCAACAGCGAGGTAAGACCCGCTAGCTATCCTACATCCTCTCATTCAGAAGATTTGAAAGGCCCGGGCTTAACATTCACCACTAATAGACCAGCATTCCCTCTCCTCCTCATCCCACCCCCAATCCCTTCCCCTGCTTCTCCTCCCCTCTCACCGCAAAAAGAAGCCAGTCAGTCTTCTTACAGCCGAGAAAGTTTGCACATGCAGCCGAAAGCTCCTGTTAAAAAATTTTGAGTGTCTCTTCTTTTATGTTTCTGTTTTTCATGTACTATTTTTTCCGTCGCAAACTATATATATATTGCTCCACTGAGCTTTCCTTTAAGTGTATAAATATATATATATATATATTACACGGAGTTCTAGAGGCGTTTGACTTCCTCACGTTTTCATTTTCATAAATGATATCAGTGCCGGGCAAGATAATTTTTATACAACGGATTCGAATTATCGAACCGTGAAAAATATCGGAATCGATGAGCATGTAGTTCGAAAAAAAAACGGCTTGATACTTGCCCAACCCTACTTGCTCATGTGGGAAGTAACGGCCGAGAGATAAGAACATAACGAAGAAAACGAAAGAGGAAGAGGGAGGTAATCAGGACCCTCCCTCCACCCCGCCCCCCATTCGCACCAAAATCCGTCCCTCCTCTCTTTCCAGCTTCCATTCTTGGTCAGGGTCCAGTTTAGTGCTCTCTCTGCTCAGCTGGACCAAAGAGATAAGCGTGGCCACGTCTAATAAATATCTGCCCTCTCCCTCACACATAAACCCGACTCCCACACTGCCTTCCGCACTCGACGCCGCCGGCGGACGCGGTCTGGACGAATGCCACCCAAGCACGTGCGAGATGACTCGGGCAGTCCGTCATCCGAGGCCGAAGCGAGACGTAGGAGCCACCAGCGAAAGAGAGTTCTGGCGATGGCCGACTGGAGGATACGGATAATCGAGGATGGTTAGTGCGTTTCATACGAAGGAAGCATTATCCTTGAGGTTTAAGAATGATTAAAGTTCAGAGAACATGGAGAATGGAGCATTGAGAGGATCGGAAAGGACACTTTCCAGCACAATATCAAAACCATTCACTCTGGCGATTTAATCTTAAGAAATACAAAAATTGACGGGCGAATAGAAAACCATCACATTTATAAATCAGGCAGGCGTCAGACTTTACATCATTTCGCCTCAATTCATTTGATTTAAATAGGATGCCTTCCTTTAATTTAAGAAATTATAAAATAATTTAATTTGGCTCATTTATATTATTAACTGAGAATATTTTCAACTGATAATCCGACGGTACATGCCAGCGTTAACTTGAATTCATATTCGACACCCGTATTTGTAAATAAATCATCATGATCGTGACAGCATAATTCGAGGTAATTTGAAAATATAAAGTCAAAAGAATCCCAAGAAAATTCATAAAAAAATAAATTGTCATTATATATCAATTTTTAAAAATTAATTTAATTTATATCAATGCAAAAAAGTTGAAATTAATGATTTTAACCATTCACCTGAGGAAAATTTTATATTTAATAGAAATGTTATACAACAAGTGAATTGCTAGAGATCACAGTTCCAGGCGAGATGTGGTGGAAGGAATCCATAAGGTATAGATTGAAAAGCACTTTTCCACAAAAAAGGAGTTTATTGCGCACAGCGCGTTTCGGCTTACTCCACCATCCTCAGGAACAAGACTAAGGTTACAATGCAAGCAAGGCAGATTTTTAATCTATACCTTAAGTAAATTGCTAATCAGAGTACACTGTATCCAACCCTTCACTTTTATATAGACATATTTAGTGTTAATGTACATATAGTATAATTTAATTCATTATATAAGTGTAATTTTGTTTTCAATATGTACTGCGTTGAAGTGTCTCTCTAGTAGCAAAGTGATGATGATCTAAGAAACCCGATCATTTCCTTCAGACTGAAGGGCGGTATCGACGAAATTTTCTCCCATGTTATTATGGCGTCGCACATGGTCTTTTTCAAACCACTTACAAGGACGAAAGAATCGAAAAATGAATTAGAACAACGGTGACCTCTTTCATATGGCATTCACGCAATATCCGAGGAAAAGCATGTACTCCTTTCTTTCTGTTGCGGGTTCTAAAACGTTCATCAGTGCATTACTCTTCTATAATCGTTCTTCTTCCAAAAAAAGCATGAGTGAATGGCACTCGGGGTAAAAGCGCAATCTAACGAAGAGTGCTATCGAGGGAGGTCTAATGACTTCCAAGACTGCGCCTCCACGGACGGGGAAGGATTCTCGGGTAGCGGAGAACACGTGTAAAACGCGATGACGATATGGATCTTAATCCAAGGCGAGATTCCAAGAACGTGACCACTCAGATTTTTCAACTCCCACCTCTCCATCCATTCATTCTCGTATTTCCATTCTCTCTCTTTTTCATCGGGGGAATCAAGTGCTGAGGACACCACGGAGATAATGCTCGGGAATCCCATTCAGACCCTCCGTTCGCGATCACTCACGTTGGAAGGGAATCTCAGCCTCATACATTGGATTAAGGTGTAATACACGCCGCGAGCGCGAATACAACGGCATACGCCTTCCGTCAACGGGCGTCGCTGACATCCTAGGGATGCGCGCAATGAAACATTCATCTCGCGGCGCTCAAGTTCGCGAGGTGAGGAAGAAGCACCTTCATTATGACGCGATGGAGCGGGAAATACATCTCCAGGGGACTCCTCCGATGGAGGAGATAAACTTTCGGGGGTAATAAAGTGTAGGGAATGAACGGCCAAGGTCGTTTAGATTTCTGGGGCGCAATTAAGAGATAAGCTAATACGGGAACGAGGAGTGGGGTTGGGTCGTGATGGAGCTGGGCGGGGGAGAGACCCCTTGGGCACAATTCGATTCTGTTGCAGTGGTATAGGGATCAGGTAACTACGAGATTACGGATCATATGTGGAACTATGAATAAGAACTCATTCACTCCGTGAGAAAACAGTGACTTCATATATCTGGCATACAACTACATATTTCACTTTAATCACAGTCAGAATCCGAATTCCCGGTCCGTGTCAACAGCAATTATTAGTAGCCATGTAGAACAAAATTAATCGACCACGACGCAACGCGAACGAAACATGCTAGCAGGAAAGGTTCATTGTGATGATTAAATTCCGGTTTGGGGGGTTTATTTGAGGTAATCCATTAACACTTTTTATCACACCGAAGACTAGAGAAATTCAGTTGTTCGCCGTGCTCTTTTGTTGGCTACCCCATTCATTTCTCGGATATATCTGCTCCCATGACTCAACACGTAATTGATTATTCCATATTTGATCTCCCAGTGTACGTCTCCTCATCCATCCTTACACATAATTTCCTCGTGAGTCTTCGCCAGGCCGTTATGCCAAAAGGATATTTCTCTTCTTCGCAGGCCCTTTTTCCTCGACTGTCCTTAAGGACCCATTGATGATTCACCTCGCCCACTTAGATCCGTATTAATAATGGTGTCTTAGCTCGGGGAGCCTCTCGGGAATCTCCTACGTCGAAAAAATCACTTGCCGTTTTTGACCCAGGAGGCTCAGAGAGTCGCCTAGAGCTCGAGGACGATTATTAATGCGGGCCTTAAATCTTCATCATTCTTCTGTAACAGCACTTCCTCATTGCTTCCAATCTACTCTTTTCGGGTGCTGCTGCTCTTCATGCCTCACTAATACAGGCATACGCCTTTAAGTTCCTGATGCTGCCGCACTAATAAAGCAACCATTTTTAGTCACTGAAATTCCACTACCGTGTCATAGAAAAAAATTCTGACTTCACAAATTTGACAGCGTGCCTTTATTGACGAGGGAGTTCAAATGTTGGAACTACTTTTATTGACCTATGTCACTTACTACTCGACTGTCTGTGGCTGCGGTGCTAGATAATAATTTTGAAATAAACGACTTTGCTCTGTGAAGTAATTACATTAAACGGCTGCGCCTTCTTCGGCGTGCATCGGGGTTAACAAAAAAGCATTAACTTTGATCAAACCCCACCCAACAGATCTCAAGAAACGTAAGTCAGTAAACTTTCAAGCAAGGATAGAGAGGAGTATTTTTTCATGGTGCCGACCAGGTTAGCCTGGTGGGTAGCGTGCTTGCCGGCTAACCCAAAGGTCACGGGTTCGAATCCAACCCAGGGTATGGGTGTCGTGTTTGTCCAGATGGGCTTTTCTATGAATTGAAGAGGTGCAAAACCACCAAAGCCGTCGAAGTGCCCAATAAACAAAAATACTACTACTATAATACTTTTTCATGGAAAACCAGCATCAAACCTTATACACTCACTTGAGGAAACTTGGAAGTTGATTATTAAAATTTCACCTCTTAAGTATTTAAAGTGCATAAAAATTTATTTATTTAATTGCAAGGCGGAGTATTTTAAAGGCATCAAAATATAAAATACAATCATCACTGTCAGCTACTGAATAAAATCCTGAAATCAAATGGAACCAGCATTTGCTTTCATCTACCCTGCAAATTGCTACAATGTTTTCCTATCAAATCATAACATCTGATAATATTCTTACATGAAAACTCACACAGTCATAAAAAAAGAGTGGCCGAAGGAGAAAACTGAAGGGCATTCTATATTAACGAGTGATTTGCAAACAGACGCGCGAGAATAAAATCAAGTTTTTGAAAGAGAGTTTCGTCACGTTGGATTAATGCTATATCACGTTGGCCCCCTTTCAAGGCGGAAACATGCAGATGGCCAATAAATTGAAATTATCTCCATGGGAAATAGACCATCGTGCCGAAAACCTGTACTTAATACCCAATTCATCCTGCTCCTACGCAGCCGTCACACGTCTTTGTCGAAACCATATACGTAACAGTATTTTACAGCAGAAAAAAATCGCGAAGTAAATGAGTCATCCTTCTCTCACCACACCTTATTTCTCAATGGATGTGAATATTCTTTTTTATTCGGGACAAGATGTGAAAGGTGTGAAACTAAAAGATGTGTTGGATAAAAACGGTGTAATTCAGACGACAGAAACAACATCTTATGTCGAATCTGAAACCATTTCGCTAAAACCACATAGGTATATTATTGTAAGACCAAATTATCTTACTTATCTTTACGCGCTTATCACGCGTTAAATCTCGAAAAATGTTTAAATTTATAAGTTTTTGGGTACCACGAAAAATTTTCAAGGTTTGTGAGACATGAACGCCCTCAAATGACCTTGGCAGGAGGGGAAATATGTATATGGGATAGCACAGCTATGCGAACACCCTATGGTAATCACAGTCTGAGATTATCCCGCGAGTATAAGTTTGCGTTTTATAATTGGGAACACACTGTCTCGTAGCCATCATATGACGTAAGACGAAATAGAGATAGTTAAAACTTCAGCACATGTGTGAATACAATTACCGTGAGCAATTCCTCGGCAAAATTTACTTCGAACACAGGAAGGAATCGCAGCTGTCACATTCCAATTTATAATTGAAGCAAGTTTAATGCATTTCTTACTTGAAGATCAATCTCCCCAGTAAAGTAACAGGAGTAAAGGGACAAGTGTAAAATTTTTACGTATCGTATAACAAAAATAACCTAGGTTGTAACTATCATTAAAAATAATACTGTATTTGGTTCAAGTAACGTGTAACATATGAGCAAATGAATTTTTTTCGTTCCCACATGTTATATTTACACTTTAATTTTTCCTGAACTAAACAGTATGTTACACAATAATATAACAAATAGACAACCCTATTTGAGAAATAGGAAATTTTAAGCCTTAGTCAATGATAAAGATGAGGAGCTCAACATTCCTCATTAAAAACATCATTTCTAGAAATGGAAAGCTTTCGCAGACAGTTTTGGAATTATTGCAGTCGTATGACCCCATAAGAACGTGGAGTAATGTGATACGGAAAATCAGCTGTCCTATTTGACAATTAATTACCAGTCCTCCACGTAATTCCTGATAAAGTTATGCTTATGAAATGAGGACCTTGCGATTTTGCCCCTGCCCACCTGCGGTGTTAAAACAACCCGTGTACCTTGTAGGATGCGGTCTTCGCGACGCGTGTCGACAAATGTGCGACTCCCATCGCCTAGGGAGACGCCTCCGAAAAACGAAGCGACGACGGATGTGTAGCACATCCGAGCCCCTATCTGCCACGAGGGAGAACTACGGTCGACGGTAAGTCCCCGAGCGGAGTGGAAAGACTTAACCGACCGCAATGCCATAGAGGCGCAGAGGTGAAGGGGAGAGCTTAGCCAACCACCCTCCACCAGTGACCGACCCCTTCCCGCGGGAGTCGTCCCAAGTCGTGCTCTAACTTGAAGAGCGCGTGGCGCACTCGCTCCCGGAGACCCAAGAGAATAAGAGGCGGTCCTTCGACCACAGCCTTTGTCGAAGAACCCACAATGGAACCGGAATCTGAATGCACATCGACGGAAAAAATGTGTGAATGAGACAAATGTAAAAGTGAGCGATAATACGCCACCCGCAGCCTTAGTTAACACGGATACAGAGTGGAAATGATTCTTCCCCGAGTTCATTCTCCCGTTCTGTGAATGTGACAAGAATGAGCATAGAGTAATGGCAGTCACTTGAACAATCGTTAGGTATAACTTCCCTCAGCGTTTTAACGCTGAACGTTTACATTCTGGACGTCTGCTCCGGCTATAAAGGTAACAAAGGTATGGATTTCATCATTTTAAAGAAGAAATTTAAGTTGTACCGTCTGTAAGGGTCCTCCCAAAACCAAATCGTAGCATGAGAAAATGGGTGGAAAAATACGTAGTATTTCTTTTTTTCTTAGAAATGGATTTCCACATATTTATGCCTGAAAATATAGAATATAAACCGTAGCATTTTTCCCCCTAATTTTTCCGATGGAATTCATTTCCCGGTCGAAGTCCACGAGTGGTTTCGGAATTTCATCATCCCAGCAGTTGCCGGCTTCAATTCGGAAAGTGAAATATTGCCGCATATCCATTGATAAATGCATTTAATGCATCCGTAACCGTTTGGTTACTGATGCGTTTGGTCGTCACTCGGTTATTGATCGCAGGGCGAGAGGTCAACTGAAAGTCGCAGCTTTTTTCTGAGAGGGATGGGAACAAGGCAACATTTAGAACACCCCCATGGTACGATAGAATGCCGCCAAATCAACCGGTAAACGTTTTCCGGCAGAAACAAGTGCAGCAGTGAAATCATTCCCGAAGACTCCAGATAAGAAAAAATCCAGTAGAATTAAAACATGCAGCCGAGTCCAGAAATACAGCGATGAATAGCTAGCGAAAATATCTTTCTAAACGAACGGAAAAAATTATGAATTCCACTCCAGAGACATTTAGTAAGGAAAGGCAACTTTAAGTCATTTACTACTCGCATCCGAGCCTCATAACTCCATTGGGACTATAGTGAGATTTAAAAAGTTTTTCAAAAACATTCCTTAAGAAATAAGTAATTTCTTATCTCTGGATACTTTATTATAATCAGCTAGTCTTTCTTCTGGCGATATATTTCAAATTTATCGTGAAAAATGTCATATTCTTATGGGCATCGAGAACAGCCTCCTCATACCCAGATTTTTAAAACATCTTATTCAGGAAACTCGTCTGCCATCTAAATGTGCCTATTCACATTCTTCACCACACACACTGGACGCCTTTAGATTCTGTTACCTACATTAATATTTTCTTTACTTCTTAATTAGCCTCGTATCCCTCCATTCGCTAACTTAAAGGCTTTGTTTTTTCTGTTAACAGGCACTCCTTCTTAGTCCAACTAATAATATGTTATTTACATGAAGCAAATAATTACATTCCATCACTTACCTCACCTGTCGTGACGGTAAAGAAAGGGCATTACGTGAGAAAATGTTCAAAAACAAGCATCATTTTACATGATATCATATCAAAAT
Source organism: Rhinocypha anisoptera (assembly GCA_011762765.2). Taxonomy (NCBI): domain Eukaryota; kingdom Metazoa; phylum Arthropoda; class Insecta; order Odonata; family Chlorocyphidae; genus Rhinocypha; species Rhinocypha anisoptera. The sequence goes on along the minus strand of WURS02469891.1, from coordinate 4,827 downwards.
AATTAATAATTTATCACTCTGGCCTAAAAGGAAAATATCAGTAATCTTTAGCATTAAGCCCTGAATAAGAGTCATATGCACGATTTACACTATGAACAGTAATTAGCTCTTACTATACCACGGCATATACTACTAGCCAGAGGGCTTGAAGTCACTCGCTTGTAATACAGAATGTATCATAGAACTAAATAATAACATATTTTGTAAATAAAATTACTTCCACCCGTTTCTGGAAGAAGATACCTTTTCCATTTCCTAAGAATCTCTAAAAAACAAGTTACTATTACGCACAAATGTAAATTATTGATCATTTCACACCTATTCAAGTCATGGAAAAAACAAAGTTCACTGTGGAGGCCGTCACTTGGTGGAATTCCATGATAGAGTGATGGTTTTTAAATAACTGTTATATTTCCGCAAAAGAAATGGAAAAAACCCATTTGGACAAACACAACACCCATTCACTGGGAGAGACTCGAGCCTTGGGTTAGCTGGCGAGCACGCTACCCACCAGGTTAACCCGGTCGGCTCCAGCGTATTCCATATATATTCATAGTGGTAGTAGCTATGCTTACAAGGAATGACTACTACAATTTAGTTTCTCTACAAATCGAAAAAAAATTGAGCGAATGCCTATGCCCTAGTCTGGACTCGAACCAGCGACCATTGGGTTAGCCGACGAGCGCACTACACCCATGCTAGTCCGGCCAACCTCTATTTACTCTTCCTTAAAAAGCAGCTTACTTCATTTAAATGCAGTTTTAAATGCTGCATAGTACGTATAACGGGGGTCCACACTCTTTTTTGTCTTTTAACACTTCAATTACCGAAAACGGAATCCTTTCCTCTTATTGCTATCCCATCTCTTGTTGATCATTCCTCTAATAATAGGGTGATAATATTCCTCTAATAATAAGGTCAAAGTTTAAGTGCAAGTGCTCTACAAACAAAAAAAACGAAAGATCACAAAGAGGTACATGAATACCAGTAGAACAAGGAGGTTTAGTTACAACAAAATGAGGAAGAATATTAAATCTACTGACAAAATTGGTCATTCAAATAATGTGCAACTATCTTTGGGATTGGAGACTGAAACCTTCGACTCCAGGATAATAAAATCCAAGTGAAGATTGATCTTCCTCGGGAAAAATAAATTTCTAATTGGAAATACTATTACAGTATGCACGAAAATGATTTCATAATTTATTTTTCAATAGTAATCTCTATGTATGTTGCCGTTCAGTTTTTCGACGACTTTGATGAAATGATCGTCCAGCATTAAGATATAGGAAAAAATTAATGTCATTGTAAATTTCAATTAAAAATGTTTGAAAAACCTACCTAACATCCGAAGTTGAAGCATGTAAGATGACCGAATGTATTGGAGATCATTTCACAGTCATTGAATTTATTTCTCTCTTGACTACATTCAATCACTCTATGTATTACTTGTAGTAATCCTATTTTAAACTTTTAGCTAAAAGAAATCTTCTGAAGGCTTCGCATTTCTATTATCCTCGTCCAAAGAACTTTTTCATAATCTTAATATCTTTTGCTATAACTACGGTTCTAAATACCTTAAAAGTAGCCTTAAGGAATTTCCCATCCGCAGGATATATAGCAAACTTTTAGTTAAGGTTGGTGTTGAAATAATATTTAGGATTATAGGTAGGCTTTAACAGTGCAAAGAAGGTGAGAAACGTAGCCAGGGACATAAAGTATATTCCTAGAAACCGTATAAAAATAATGGTTATGACCACAATGAGTTTGAAAGTATAAAGTGCCATGTCATAAACGTGGAAGTAGTCTTGGAGCTAAATAATTCCACAAATCACACCTTTAGATGAACCATCACGTAACGGAGCAGCTTTGGGAAAGAAAAGTTTCCAATGCTAAGGTAAAACCCATTTGTAGGGAGAATACAGAAACGAATTTGGTTGTTAATGCGGGATCACAAACGAGCCCTTTAGACTAACACATTCCTAGTGATATATGCTGAAAGAGTGCGGCATTTCTAAAGGAACCGGTTTCATTTCCATTCATCAAACGAAAAAAAATAACATTAATATAAATGTAGAAAAAGAAAGATTATTTTTTTACTGGACGACGGCAACTTTATCAGGAAGAAGTAATGTGAAGCTTGCGTACAGACGATGTGATAAAAAATTAATCCTTGGTCCCTTTCGCAAAAGTTTCCCATCAAATATTTCAAAGTGGAGCACTCACGGTTTGTTCCTGTTGAATCGAGCCATAGCTTGATACATTCGAGCTTAGTTTGCCCGATTTTGAAATGTACCCTCTATTTATTCTGCGACTCCATTGTGTTATTACGATTAAATTATTATACATTACTGTGCCTTCTTTACTAGATAACTATTCATTCATAATTTTAGAGAAAAAAAGGTAAGAGGAGACTGACAGGTGACAGGTTAGGTTGGAGAGCTAAAACTGGAATACCAATATTCGGACTGCAAACGTCAACGGGCAATGATCAAAAAAATGTGGCTGAGCGGCGTCACGACTGGTTATGCCTCATTTATTTGATCGCGATTTACTCATATCTGCGAGCAACAAACAATGAAGTAGTCCTAATCCATCAAAAGAATGATTAGAGTAAAATATAATAAAAGGGAAACTGATGTGACAGATATCAACGCCTGGAAGACTATAATGAAGGGAGAGAATGGGTATTGCAGAGAGAATAATAAGTGGTCGGAAGTAGATTTAATGGAAGAGGAATTTATGCTATGGCGAGGTCGGTAGATTATCTGTTCTTATAATTCAGTAATTGAAAAATGGGGAGGAAAAGATGCAATTTAAAAATAATAACTAGTCAAGAGCTTATTTCCATAGGAAGGATCACAATTTTCTATCCAATTAAAAAAGCGATTGCCTCCATTTCCAGCTTTATGTGAGGATAGCAGTGCGATTTATGAATGGCATCCTCGTTTTGTGTTCCAATCAATCCACAATTCATCACCCTCCCTTCCATTAAACTCATTAAATCGAGAGTCGATTCAATTTTTATTGAACAATGATATGACCTACTTCGGAAATAGGTATTGGGAAAGGAAATATGTTGATGGAGAATTTACAGCGGAACTCGGATTTATAATAGGAAAAGCCTGACAATGTTTGAACCTTGCTAACAACCCAGCGACAGATAGAGAGAGAAGAGAAATGCAATATGGCGACACGAGACATATCTTTCCGAAGTGACAAGAGAAAATAAATATAGTGACGCGTCCGCGACACGCCTTCGAACGATTCTTTTTTTCCCCTCTTCTCCCCCCCCCGCCACTACTATGCACTTCTCTCCTGTACCCTTCATCTCTTGACATTTCCCGTCCCTTCCCCCGTCTCACAACATATTTTCGTCGCTGATGCTTGTGGAGAGGCACAAGGAGTCAACAGGCGATAAATCCATATTGCAATCACGTGTTCCAGACCAGTGCGAACCACCCGGTGGACCCCGACCGCCGGCACAGCGGGGATATCGCGTGTTAAGTGCGCACTCCCCTCCAACCCACCGTCAAATCCCTCTTTCTCTCTCTCTCTCAGGTCTCTCTTTCCCACTTCCCACCCCTGTCCACAAACCATCCCCAGCCTTCCAAAACACGGGACCTTCTGTGTAGTTCTTCACGGGGGTTCAGTAAAGCGTTATTTCTCCATTTGCAACATGAATGGATGAATAAAAAGGCTTGGCTGCTGTATCTATGAATGCCGAACATGCCTCAAAATGACGTGAGAAAGGAGCGAAGGAGGGGAACGAGGAAGAAGACTAGACGGGATGAGTTACAGTTAAGGAAACGGCGAGGGGAGGTCGCCTGATCCTGGTTTCGAGCGTGAGTCGCCGTTTCGAATTTCCCCAACTCAATTAAAGTACTTACTCGACCGAGTCTATGCGAGTCGCAATCCGAATCACTTTTCATGCACGGCTAATTGGTCATAAAAAGCCTCTGAAGTTCAATAGAGCGTATTCAGCGCCCAGAGACACGACGACTGGGAGAGAACATGTAGAATTCGAAGAGAAATTTGGAAAGTAGTGGAGGAATTTGCATGCAGTATTCCCCCGCCGTAAAAGCAGGAGGAAATACGATACGCCGCTCTAATAACCGGTGACATCGGATTAGAGTACCACTCTACACCATACATTTTCACCAACGCAATTATCATCTGATGAAGGTATAAGTTCATAGTATGTTTCATTTAAGCACTTTTTAAAGGGCATATATCGAGTGTACGGCGTTATTTATTGTCAGGCCTGTATTAGTATATGCATATCAGTAAACACTGATATGCTGCTCAAGAACAAGCGAATAAAGTAAGGCATTTAACAATTATTTCTATTGCTTATACTAAGTACAAAAAGACTATCTCCGTGGAGTAACAAATTTCTCAATCCACTAAAATGAATTTCTTATAGTCAGACTCATATAATATATATAGGTGGTGTAATTGGCGAAAGCACGCTTCAACACAATATTAAGGAGGTCCGGTTTTCGAGTCCCGGCTGAGGATAAAACTTTTTCTCATATGAATTTGTCGGTTATATATATTTGTCGGGCTATCATATATTTTCAACCACATTGTGTGCTCGTCCTTTTATGTGTTCCTATCCTGGTGTGTGTGTGTGTGTATATATATATATATATATACACACACACTTCAGGAAAACTCGGAAGAGCAGCAAACACGAACGCACGCACACACTTGTACACATAAACACAAAGAAAGAAAGACTTAAAAGACTCAAATTGGGAAGAGATATTTCGGGGCTTTCTTGCCCCTTCGTCGGTCTGAGAGAACGACTGTGAGTGTTCTCTC
>WURS02469880.1:0-13096 GCA_011762765.2 Rhinocypha anisoptera | reverse complement strand
TCTGTGGAAAAGTGCTGTTTTTATTCTCAGTATGAATCTCTTCCACCACATCACGCCTGATTCGGTGAAAATTATTTGGTAGTTTGTTTACGCCTGCCACGACTTAACTTTCACCGTCTTGTTCTTGTCCTTCCGACACTTCTCCATTGGTTTTTTTTCATTATCCCTCTTTAATGTACTCTCTATGAGTATCCTAATTCTTCTTTTCTTTCTCTGCATTTTCGTTTCTGAAACGTTTGTTTGAACAACGTCTATAAAAGGACTTCCTTTCAGTGGCCAATCTGTTATTTCATAAAAGATTGTCGGGGATGGAGCACAGCCTTGCTTTCATATATGCCTTATAAGAAATCGTTTCAGAGTCGACTAGGTGGAATTTCCTCATCATGAAAGGCTTAAAAAGAAACTTTACAATTATACACTTTTCATGTAGATTAACACGACTCAGACGCTTTAAAAAAGAGATCTCTTTTGTTTTACTCAAAACGAATTGACCTGTAACGGAGTGTATTCCATCGCTACAATATTTTGCGTTTCTTGGGTAACAATTCACACTTTTTCTGATTGTGGCCAAATAAAACATGCGTGCTTATGATATGACTCATTCGTATCTCCATATTCACTCATATGGCCATTCCTCCGGGGTGTAGTCGGGGATAAAATCTGAGAATTCTCTCTGACTCGGACCTAATTAAACGTCCAGCGAATGATAAATAAATTTTATCTACATAATAACCTGCAAGCCGCCACATGCACTCTCAACGCAAATGATACAAGTCATGAATTACGCACAAAAAGAAGAAAATATTATAATAATAATCTTTATTTTAACAAAAAGCTATTCAATACACAAAGAAATAATACACAATGAGACATCAACAATCCACTTACAATTTAATCATTAATACTTTATTTCACAATCAAAAAAGATGCAATTTTTACCTGGATAATATCCATTCCCTTAATTTCATTTTAAATCTGTCAATATTTTTGCAAAATTTTATTTCCGGATGCAATTTGTTATACTTAGCCACGCCCTTGTAGAAAAGAGAGGCCTGGCAATAAGTTTTCTTCCTCTTAGGGAGATGAAAGTAATCCCTAATTCCTGTTTTATAATTATGGACTGCATTATTTTTTAGGAGTGTGTCCTCAAAATACTCAGGCGTTAGCCCAATGAAAATTTTTCGAATAAAAATAAGAACATTGTAGTCTATACATTGGTTTACATCCGTCCACATCAACGTTTTTAACATAACTTTCGTATTGGTATATCTATCGCATTTCAAAATTTGTCTTAGAATCAGTCTTAAAATTAGAATGGTATTTTATTCTTTCAAATGACCGCCACGAAATTGTGGACGTGTTCGGGGCTACGTGCTGTCGCCGACGCACCACTTTAAGGCGTGCTCGATACTCCTCCCGAGAAATCTGTGGGAGCCATCACGTTCGCCACTTGTTTACACGATCCCGACTCCGCCCACCCGTTTCGCGCGCTTGATCCCCTCGGTCATTTGTGACCGCCTTCGGCGTTTGGGGTCATCGGGGCACTCCGCGTCGGGTCGATATGGAAATGGTATGAGTGAGACCCGACGTACTTACTTCGAATGAAACGTGCCGGGGGGTCATATTAATGAAAGTTCCCACCGAACGGCGGAACGCCGGGGCTTGGCGTGTTCTTCTCGACTATAATAAGAGCGGCGGCGTCTGACACGAACCGGCATCGAGGCACCTGGTAATAACATGCCCACTTTCCTTGGTCGACGGAGTAGTCTATGCAACACGGATGCACGAAGAATGTTTGTGTTACCAAGGTGGGCCCGGTAACATGATTTTTATCCTGCGTTCCAAAGATATTTGTACCTGAAGATGGCTCAGTGAGCTGAAACGTCTGTTTTATTTTTCCGTGGAAAAGTGCTGTTTTTATTCTCAATATGAATCTCTTCCACTACATTACGCCTGATTCGGTGAAAATTATTCAGTCTACTTCTGTTCGAAGGCAGAAAATCTCTGGCAGTGTTGGACCTTAGTCCTCCAATGCGGAGCTAGGCCTCCCTTGGTCAAGATTCGCTAGATCTTGGAGTGATTGGTTTGCACCCATCATTCAATCTCTGACTTCCTAAGAGCGAGGGAATATATAACATAAGATTGGTTCAAGACCAATTGGAAAATAGCTGGTACCTGCTTTCGCAAGTCGATGTGCGATCTCATTTTCGAGAATGACTTCATGGCCAGGAACCCAGAAAAGCCTGATTTATTTGTGCCTGGCGACGTCAGTTAGTGGGAAACTGTTAGTGGGAATCAGAACATAAAAGAGTGGACTGGGGGTACAGGAATATCGGTCAAATCCATATGTGACTCAACCTGCGCAAGTGAGGGTAGCGGATGATGAATCAGATAAGACAGCAGTGGACGGAGGAGTAAGACAAGGAGGACATTTTTTTAAATGTGTACTCAGAGGCAAGAAAATAAGTGGTTTCAATCATAACTTGGTAAAGTCGCAAACTATTGTAATAAAAGAGACTATTTTCGGTTCTACTTTGTGGATGTCCATGACTTTAAAAGGGTGAAGTAACTTTGGACTTTCTACAATTTTATCTGAAAAAGGCAAAGTTATTTCACCCTTTTAAAATATTCTAATAAAGTTTATATCTGTGTTTGTCGGGCGAGGGTATTTATCGGCGAGAGGAAATGATGAGGGGAACATGGGTTCATCTTGCATTAAAAATTAAAGTGGAAGAGGACCTAAGAAAGTCGGTTAGGATTTGAATTCACTGAGGAATGTAATTATATGCTAAAAACAATGTTGGTTTTCAATACTTTGTATATTTACGCATATAAAATTTTACTACTGGTCCTGAAATGTAACATTTGATTCGTGGGAATATGCACAATATTTAAAACCAACATTGTTATTATCGGTTAGGTTTTTCAAACACCAAGCAGTGATCTTTTGCCGATATCAATGATTTCCTGAATAGTTAATCAATCAGGAAACGCAGGAGTTTCAGGACCAGTGTGAGAGGTGTGGGATGAAAATAAAGGAAGCGAAAGAAATTCAATTTGCTAAAACTATAAACCTTCGCTTACTTAGAGTGAAGAAGCAAATAGAATTCTAGTGAAAACTCTCATGTGGGTCGCTTTATGCTTCCGATACTTGGTCCTTGAGGATAAAAGAGGAGCCCAGGCTGGAAGCTTTTGATAATATGGGTGTGATGGATGGGGAAGGTCGAGTGGATGGAAAGGAAGACAAAAGATGAGGCTTGACGTGTGGTGGGCGGAAGAGATACTGTTAGGCGATGGAAGTTAAAGTCATTAATGGAAGGAAAATAAAAATAATTAAAAATAATAGGTAGTAGTACTATTTTTTTTTTGTTTATAGGGTGCTTCGACGGCTATGGTCATTTCGCACCTCTTCAAATCGTAGAAAAAACCCTATTGGACAAACGCAACACACATGCCCTCAACAGGACTCGTACTTGCCTTGCCTTGCCACCTTTGAAACTGTGGTGGTGGGTATGGGTCGGGGGTTCCTGGGGTGTGGGACCCCTGCCGAGTCCCACACCCCAGGGTCACCTTCCATGGGAGTGCGTCACCGTATTTTCCCCCACCAGTTCCAAAAAAATAGCCGGCGAGCGTTACCCACCAGGCTAACCCGTCCGGAAAAAATAATAGGCATTTTGGTGACACAATGATGGAAAACAGAGGTATGCAGAGCTGAGGTGGGTTTTATCTTCTGTCAAAGCACAACGATTTTTAGATACCTTCAAAAATTTACATGCGAATGATAGATCAGCTAAATTATTGTTAATTATCGATACAGACTGGTGAAACCCAAACCGTAATGACTACGCTTCAGACTAGATCTAAAACTTTTCTTCTTTCGCTTCGAAATTGTAGGCCGTGTTAAAAACTGCTGGCGTACATCGTTTGGCAGCCTGAGTTAAGCCTAGTATTTCTACGCGTCACAGTGAACGTGTGCTCTCATCACCCGGAGGTGACGTTCTCGAGATTTATGTCTCATAGCTGCGGCATTACACATGGTATCGTGTCTTTTCGCGCTGGACTGGGCACGATCCTTAATCACTCTGTCTCAAGTTCTGCAGTTTTCAGTTCTCTCGGAAACAGGAGAGAGAGAGAAAGAGAGACGCGGAAGTGTGAGAAAACGGGTCAAAGACGAAGTTCCTCTCCCCCTTGTCGCCGCGACATCCACGTCCTGTCGCGTCGTGTCGTCGCGTTTTGATGTGACGCGATGTCTCCGCGTTATCTTGTTCCGTACTTCCATGTCTCATGCTCCGCTCGCACCTTTTTCCCTCCCCCCCCTCTTTGTGTGCCCTCTGATTCCTCCCTTCTCGCATTTCAGGTTATTCGTGTCCATTGGAACCCGTTTGCCCGCCCTCCTCCTCGCTCCCTCGCTCCCCTCATATCTCTGGCATTATTCATTGCTGGTCTCCTTGGTAACGTAGCCTTGAGGCTGATGTTGGTCACGTAAAGAGTTCCTCTCTCGTTGCGATGATGCTTCAAAACCTGCGACTCTTCGGTTTGTTTAAGGTTCTCTCCCTGCTTAATTTGACAGGATGTCGATCTTCTATGCCTCGTGATCTCAGTTTTTCTTTTTAATTGTACGGGCGTATTCCACAGCGTACGCCCTCACTACCGGCAAACGTTTTATTTCAGTTCTTGGCCGCGTACTGGGTGATTTCTTTTTAACCACGGCCCCGGAGGTGGTTGTGCACTGCTGATTTTTTTCGCAGCGAATTTCCTGTTACTTTGGAACTGATGGCTCTTCGTCGAAACAAAAAATAAACATTTGCTTTTAAATTAATGAGATGTCGTGTGATTAAAGGTGAAACCGGTCGCCACACATATCTTAACAATCTGCGAAAAAGTCAAGACTTTCCTTCCATTACACCTGTAGGTGGGGGCTATGGGAAATTAATTTTTTCCAACATCGACCGTTGAGTTTTAAGGTAGTGCCGATATATAGACGTGACAATAATTTTGGGCTGCATTATAGAATGTCGAACATGTCGTCAATGTCTTGCACATCGAATATATCTTGCATATCGACAATAATTATTAACCCATTATCGTGCACCAAAAGTTACCTATTCGACTGGTAAAACCAAATCTACCTTGTGTCGATATGTATATGTTACCGCCCTGCTTCAGGTATAATTCCTCGATTTGCATTAGGCGGAGAATTCGAAGCTGGAATTTATTTTTCCCTAAGTTGAATTTCTTTTCCACTTCAAGGAAGATAACGATCGAGTCCTAACAATTAATTTTATCAGAGATAGTTTGAACTGTGATGTATAAATGTAATGACTCTGAGAAATGCAGTATTCAATAACTTTTTGGGATGCTAGAGAGGATCTAGTTCTCTTTCTTCTTATTTTAGACCGTTGTGATTGAAATGATGAACGGAAATATTAGCTGCCGATACCCTAGTTTTTAGATTTTAAAATTAAGATGTAAAAACTATATTTTCATTACTGTGAATATGAAATGTTACTGGATTGTAGGACACTTTAGTGAAGTTCACATGAATCATATTTCTTTGTTCAAAAGATTGCTACAACAGGATATTTCCAAGAATTATAGCAAATTTGTAGTTCATTGTATTCTTTCTAATACAATATTTTCTCATCATGATGGTTGTAAAACGTAAATCACATTTTAGAAAAAATTAATAATGTTTTTAGCGCTCATGATTTATTAAATTAAATTATTTTTCAACATCGGCGATTACTTAATTTAGGTGTTGAAAAATATTGCTTAAATATAACCTGTTGTATCTCTCTACTATTATAAATATAATGAAGCAAATATATTTTCGATGAGTACGTAATGTGCCTATAATCGTTCAGCTGCTAATAATTTTTTTCTGTTTGGTATTATGTATCTACTATCTTCAACGATGTTTCCTGTTCTTTTTGAGGGTCAATATTTACGTCGAACGTCAGTTTATTTTCTGAAAGAATTGGTGAAGTAACAGGGCACTCGAATCACATTCGATCGACCGAACATGAGCTCTCAATGTGTGAAGTCCAATGTCGTCGTGCTAGATTTATATAATAGATCGTAATAAAAAAACGACACTGAATAAATTATTTGGAATCGTGATTTGATTCCTTTAAATTTAAAATATTTGGAATTTCGTGTTCCGTTTCAATCTGAATGAGTATTTCAAAGGAGCAATAATGTTTCGAATTTTTCCTCGAAGCGAAAATTTCCTCGGTAGCCTTGGAAATGTTCGGTTTGTGCGTTGCGTCTTGTTGGCGTTGCGTAAATTTTTGAAAGCCTTATTTACATGGGCTGAGGTGTACGAGGAGGTGAAGTTTCAGGCTTGGTTTCGTGGTATTTATTGATCATGAAAGTATGAAAATGAACTCCAACTTCACACGAATGGTTTACATGGAGTCTCGGTGTTTGTTTTCAACTTTCAAAATATCCAGGATTGGTAAAAGTAAAAAGTTTTAAGGTTTATTTTTCTTTTATGCTTTGTCGTACTTTACAAGTGAGAGAGCTGCTGTAGCCCATCTCATTTTCGTGATCGGTTCTAAAATATTACCCCAATTTCATTTTTGCTCGTCGGTCGGATTTGCTCGCCATTTAAAGCAATGGTGGCCTCCTTTGCATTTTTCCTCCCGTGCACAGGATTGAGCCGCCCTATTTTCCGCATCGAGATTGTTTTCGCTTGTAATTTGTTTTCACGTAGTGGAAGAGGGAGGGGGTAAGGGTTGTGATGGGAGTGGAGGAGGAGGAGGATCCGAGAAGCATCTATTTATCTCTGCTGCCTCCCGTTCTCTTCTCCGCCCCTCCACCTTTTCCAATACCACCCGCCGGCCCCCCCCCCCCCCCCCCCCCCCCCCCCCCCCCCCCCCCCCCCCCCCCCCCCCCCCCCCCCCCCCTCCCCCTCTCCCCCCCCCCCCCCCCCCCCCCCCCCCCCCCCCCCCCGCGTTAAGCCCGGAGACAAGCCTTCGCTCCTGATCTTTCTCTCATTAGGGTCGTCGGCGCAAAACTTTTCCGCGGCGCCTGTTACTGCCACTTCATTTCCCTCGTTAGCATCTCATTTCACCCCTCTCGCCCCTTGTCTTAATTTCGTTTACCCTCATCCAGCGCAGGTTATGACGCGCGTCGAATTTACATCTGCTTATCAGGAGTTCATGCGTGAGGAAAGTATAGTTAGTATAGAGCGCGTGCAGACCCTTGACGCGATTTTAATTTTAATCTCGCGCACGAGACAAGGTGTACGGTTCACGTCTTCACTGGACTCACTCTCTTGCCTGCTCACTTACCCTGCCGAATAAGCTCAGTTCAAATCGTGGCTTGATCTCCTCTGTCAGAATTGTGAAAGACTGATGCTACATGGCTACTCGATGTGCGAACACTTGTTCGTTTTTCCGACATGGCCACGGTGTGCAAGGTAGTCAGGAATTGATTGATTAATACTAAATCCTCTGTCCGTTAACGGAGGGAGAAGGATAAGTCACTTTGCACAAATGTCGACTGAAGAGTAATTTCGAAAGAAATACCAAAACAAATCAGTTTCAGTAAACGTTTTATTTATCAAGTTTACACAAGAACAAACACTCATTTAGAACAGGAATGAATTTGAATTCAGGATTTGGTTGACTAAATTCATATATTTATTGTACTTACATTTTATTTACATAATGCCAGGTTCATTCTGAAATTAATGCCTCGTATTTCTGAAAATTTTGACCCTAATTTTTTGACGAAGAGAGTGTATAGCATACGGGTGATGACTAATGTGAAAAATAGTGTTGTGAACGAAAAAGTGTGCTGCCTACCTTATTTTCATTTAGATATTTGTGTCTATAGTCGTTTTCAAAAAATATATAAATAGGATCCGTTAGAGCGACACTCGAATAACGATAATCTTCCCCAATTATTTTACTCGATTTTTCCCTTCAACTTTTACTGAGTTATTTTATTCTGATCGAATGTTTATTATTCCATTGTTATTATAAGCATAAAATTGTAATAACATATGTTTCAAAATGTTGTTTTCCACATGAAACTATTTTATTACCATGTGATAGAGAGAGAGATAATATTTGCGACTATAATCCAACTAGTAGGTTACCTATATAAAATTTCTATGTCATAATGTAAATATAAATAATGACATTTTCTTTGTGAAATTTAATTATTTCAGAGTTAGAATTGAAGTATCACCTTTTAAATGAATGCTATATTTATCCTTGAGCTCCGAATTAGAATTTAAAATGGCATCGTGTCACCATCCAGCAACATTCATAATCCTATACTGACGATACTTCATTTATTTATTTTCCAATTGCCGACGTTCAGCATTAAGAGGCCAATTTACAGTGGACACCATAACATTAAAAAAAATAACAATGACGAAACACACACATCCACGCCATAGGTGGAGATGGAAAAATCCACCTAGTCGGAATACGAACCCGCGACCTCCCGGTTGGCAGACGAGGACGTTACCCCACCGCCACTGAGCCGGCAAACCGGACTTAGGGGTAAATTTGTGAGCTCTGCGGCTTCGATTTGTGGAAGCTGTTAATGTCCATAACAGAAGAAGTTCAACGTAATTTGCAGCAGAATTAACAGTAGGTATGATGCGTTTCACTTTGATACGTACTTGATCCACCTGATGATGCCGCATTATGTTGGAACTTGCCGTACCTGCAATGAAGTCTGTGAATACAGACGTTATTATTCTTTGTCTGTTATGAATGATTGTAGTATACTTATCCAGGTCGAGTGTAGTGGATCTTCATATATTAATTCTTAGAATTGGGAGTTGTTACATGCCTCCATATTTTCCCTGAAGATTCTCACAGAGTGGAATGATACAACACCGGGTATTCCATGAGAAATATTATTAAAACTTTTTAATTTTAATATATCTTTTATTTTAATGATAAAATCTTTTGGAGTAACCCTGTGTTGTGTCATTTTATTCTGTAAATTTACGACTAAAACGAGTTTCACTTTTACAGGAGTTTTTCCGTAGTGGCATTGCTTTTCCAAAAAATTGAATCCAACAAAATATCATCTTTCACGTCCAAATAACCATCGTACTTCACCTCGTGATGTGGTGACTATCGGCGTCTGATTGCTTACAATTATTCATTGATGGCGTCGCTATCCTTTCGCCCATCCGCTTGAGGACTGAATACTTGCTGATTCTGCTCTCTCTGATTCTTCTCTCGCCAACGCTCGCTCCCTCTCGCACCCTTTTCCCTCACCCTAATCGCCGTAATAAGGGTGGAGGGAGGAGGAACGCTTTCTACTTAGACCTCCGAGAGAGTGGCGTATCCCGAGACTTCCCTTCCAGGCACATTAGCCAGACCCGCATCTTCCGTTCCCTCTTTCTCCCCACCGCGGAAACCCATTCTTATATTTCCCATCGCAAATCGTCCCTCATCCTATATCGCCTCCTTTATTCTTCCGGGTCTCCGCCTTCCCTTTCTGAACTCTCTTTGTGTGCCCGAACAATATTTCATCCCGTATCCGAACCAATCTCCCTCATTCTCCCCACCTTAAACATTAGACTCCTCTTCAGGGTCCTCCCGCTTTTCCTATTTAAGGTTTTTCTTTCCCTTCTTACACGCATCGGGCAAAATTCCACCAGGACTAAATCGCACTATTATTTTAAAAGTAAGGCAAGTGCATGTGTGTATTTAATATGCCAAATATTATGCAATAGTTTACCATCACATTAGAAAAATGCACCAGATGAAATAGGTGTTGCGTGATGCATAGATGAAAACACCGAATACTAAATGATTATTCTCTGAGGTGTACCATTGAAATCGATCTCTTTTATACAGTGTTGCATGTCTTGAATTTAAAAAAAATCCTATGTTCCTGGCCTTGTGATTTTTTCGGACTTGATTAAGTTAAAGATTAAATAAATAAACACGTTTTCAGAAACGAACCCGTGGTTCGACGCAGCAGCGATTTGAAATGAGTAATTGGACAGGGACACGCCTCTTGTCAGAAACCCCAAAGGTTTATTAGTCTTGCCATGGGCATCAGTATTTTGTTCATTCAATTGGATTTTTCTTCCATTTCCATATTAATATCTTGTGGTTGTAAGTGGCCTCAGTCATCGAAGCAAACGAATAATAATAACACACAAATTAAACAATAAAATAAACACAAGAAATTCTACAACTTTGAACGCTAGCGTATTTGAGCATGAAAAATTCTCATTTCCTTGAAATATAGGCATATAAGGAAGCATACGGAACAATAGAGACTGGATCTCTCTTTTTTTATCTCAAACTAAATCAATCTATTGTGCTGCAATCAATTATTCCGTTATTAGTTTTCGGTATTTTAATCAAGACAGTACGCATTGCGGGCGTGATAAGCCAGTAGACACTATTGTGAGCCCCTCTTCATTCGTATTTAAGTCCAATAAGAGCCCAAATGGTTTTAATTGTGTTATTATAAAGGGATGCTAATTTATATTCAATATCTTAAGGTCGATTGACATTTAATTATAATTCCTTATATTCGCCTTTATTAGCAACCATGCCTATGTCAATGAAAATAACCACAGGCAGATTAAATTCAGTCATGGTCCTGTAAATGCTGTCTATTGACTAATTTATGTGGGAAAGCATTTTTATATCGACGCGTTCATTTCTTCTCGGCATTCCTTCATTTAAAATTTTGCGAAAATTTAAAAAAATATTTTTGCGTTAATTTCAATAATATCGTCGATCCAAACTTTATAGTTTTCCTAGATGGTTCTCCGAAGAAAGGTTAGTAAACATTTGGTTTTAGTTCCTCGAATCAAAAGGAAGGTGAATGACACGCAGAGTAGAAAAATCTTATAAAATGTCGATAAAGGTTGGAGAAATGTTTAACAATGAAACGATATGGAATGAATTCAGTTTCTATCGCAAAGTTATGAGCTACAATCCGTGAGAGCTTCCAGTGTTGTTCCCAGACTTCGCCTCGATTTATCGCTCCATATATCTCTTCTGCTGGCAAGCATGAAGGGGTGGAGCACCGTCTCTTGTCCTCACGATGCCTCATAGAGGGCCCTAGGACGTCACACCCTGGAGCACTTCTCTGTCATTTTCCACCGAGGGTCGTCGAGCTCACTACCTTGCTGCGCAGGAGAATCGTGTACACTCTTTTAATCGCCTGCGCGATCACCTCTCGGAGGCAATTGACGGCTCCTTATTGCTCCCTCGGTTCTCAGCAGAGACACGAGGCCCTCTGGGATCATCCCGTAAGGTGTTGACAGGGACGGAGGTCATTGTAAGGGTCGTCAGGGGACGACGTATCTCCTCCTCCACCTTTCCATTTGGTTGTCGACCCTTTTGCTCCACACCATCTCATCTCACGAGCAGTAAGAACGGGGCCTTTACTTCGACTTACTGGTTAAGTGACACATTTGCAGTATCACGAGTAGATTTAGTAGCTCCTCGAAGAAGTTTGGCATCGCAATGACTATGATAGTTGTCGTTATGGATTATAGAGAATGATGAAACTAACAGGTAGTGATTATTAGAGAGGAGAATCATTACAATAATAACGACTCATTAGTTAATAAGAGGCAAATAAGTGATTTGGTGGATGAAGTTTTAAGCATCGTGGGTTAAGATCACATTTACGCCGTTCACCGATATCATCCGTAGACCAATCCTTGAAACACTCCAAATTTGAATAATTTTCACTGTGATGCTGATGAAAGGGCTGTTTTACGATAAATAGTGTGTGACAATGAGAATTTTGTAGTATGGAGGGGAAAATGAGTTTATAGTCGATAGGTAATGAGTCTAGCCTCATGGGTGTTGCCTATTGGAGCTAAATTCAGGTTATTTTCGTATTCTGAGCTAGGTATTCTTAACTAATTCGCCTAATAGCAGCCCTTGAATTCACAAAATATGTTTTCACACCCCCTCGCAGGAATAGCGAAGGAATTGGGCTCTGCATTATATAAAAATAAGAATCTAATTTAAATGGAATATCATTGCTCCGAAGTAAACTCCAAAAAATTTAAAAACAAATACGGGTGCGCACAATCCTGTTTAAGAACCATTTTCTGGGTGAGCGTCTCTAGGTTAAACAAAATCAGGTCGCTAAAATTCGGTATAAAGGAACACGCCTAAGTTGTACTTTGTGGAACGACTCCATATTTATTATAAGTTAAACCTGTAAAAATGTCCACAGTAGATTTTGAAGAACCCTAATGGTGATTTTTTGACCCTGATGATTACGTAGCTGTTTACGTCGAAACGCGGGTCGTGATAATTAATAAAATGTACCGTGGACGTTTATACAAGTTTTGCTTAGAAATAAATATATTATGTTGAGAGAGATAACAAATATGAACTTGCCAGTTGATTGTCACTCGGAGAATGACCTAGGATAGTTCTTCGCTCTTGAAAAATTTTATCGGGAGACAAGTCAGTATGCCTCTCAAAATAAGCATTTAATTATCTTTGCATTCCTTTCACAATACATCATTCCTTTCGGCTTGTGAAGTGGTGTACTCTTCCCTGCTCCTTTTGCAGAACCTGTTTTTTGGATCGTAGAGAATAATTCTCAACAATATCTATCATTGTTTTTAAATTTACGATTTCTTGATTTCGCACCTTAATTGTATATTAAAATGGAGATATCAATTTTCCACTGTTAAAATAAACTTCATCAATATATTAAACCGGTTTTGATGTCACTGTATCATCTTCATAGATAAAGAGGATGCAGTGACATAAAAACCGGTTGAATATAGATGAAGTTTATTTTAACAGTGGAAAATTGCTATCTCCATTTTATTATAATGTCAGAATACCAACACGTCACACCTAAAACCACACAATTTGTTCACATCTTAACCTTAGAAACATGTTCGTCCGAATCGTTAAATCTTGGGAGATGCAAAAGTTTTTAGTAGACGTGAAATTACCAGCGAGGATCGGTAATAAAGACCATAAAGGCGGAACCAAGCGCTATTTCGCTGCCAGGTTTTCCTGATTTCTCTCAGCGCCCCGGTAACACCACCCCTCCTTCTCTATCTCCTCCCCCCTCTCCCCGTTTCGTCTCTCTCCCCCCTACCCCGCTTACC
>WURS02469869.1:0-13096 GCA_011762765.2 Rhinocypha anisoptera | reverse complement strand
GGGCAGGAGGAGAGAGAGGGGGGAGGGGGGAAGAATGAACGAATTAATTTTCTTCACGAACACGAACGAATGTTCTTTGCGAGTGAATGAACGTTCGCCTTGTCGCTCACTGTCATCCACGGGGATGCAAAGTCGCACGATTGGAGGAATTTAACCGATTTATGGTCGGAATTGAAAAAAAAAATTGTTTAAACGTTAGACTGTCGTAACTGACGGATTCAGGCGTGACTTCGTGATACCAATTCATTATTAAATAAACAAACTTGGTAATTCCACATTAAAAAATTTTATTGGCGACCCGGGTTTCGACTTATCCGGTCAACGTCAACACATGCCCTGATAGTCGATAAAAATTTTTTATGTGGAATGACAAACTTTGTTCATTTAATACGTTATGATGTTGTTATATGGGTCCATTCTTTCCACTCTTAATGAGGCAATACATACAATTTTGTTTTTTATTTATGATCAGAAATAATAACTCTTAAATTTAGTGTTCCGTTACTTGTTTCACGTGCATCTAATGAATAACTAAGTTTCATCTCTCCTTCTTTATCGCTCCACATTTTATAAACCGTCGCTTGCAACTTTAATACGCCCCCCCCCCCCCTTAGCAGAAGTTCCTTTGATATCAACTTCGACCCATGCTCATTCTGGAAGTCTTGGACGATTCACTAAAGAATGAATGCCATTGACAAACGCGCCCAATATTTGTATGCCTATTAAATTGCACATGGTTACCCAGCAAGAGGAGAATCGTTTTCGCGTCTAATAATGAAAGCGTCACTTCCTTAAGCCTTAGACGCTCAAGGTGCCGATAAATCGGCCCCAGATTTAATCCCGAGTAAAATATTTGACTTTTTTTATTTATTTTTTAATTCTATACTGGAGATTATATAAATATTTATCACTCCTATTGAAATCTCCTATTAAATCATAAATATTGAAATCTTCTCTTTTCGCTACTACATAATAGAAAAAGATACCGAACTCTATGTATTAGATGCAATAAAGGATTTCATGGAGAGTTTTAGCCTAGCACAAATGCGACGAGATGAAACATGCCTTTTCATATTGAGTTTAATAACTCATGCATAAAATTAAATGTGTTATTCAAATTCGTGAACATAATACTAAATTATATCGATAAAAAAATGTATTTGCAAAATAATGCTAACTGCAGATATTTTGACGGAATATAATTTTGTTTAAATATTTTCCTAAAACAAAAAAATAGCCCATTTAAAATTAAAATTTATTTTTTAAACAACCATTTTTTGAATAAGTGTTCAAAATTTTAGCATCCTATTTCAAGAGGTTGTTTGGCATAAGATATATTTTTTTATAAACAATGAATCCTTCAAAAATCAGGCGTGAACCTTTTGGGAGTGAAAAAGGAAATTACTGAGAGTGCGAAAGGGTTAAGGCAACTCCAAATGAAAGTTACTGCCGCAGAGAAATTCCCGAATGACTCCTTTTTGCGTCGGGTGGCGCCTTGTCATTCCTCCGTGGTAAGAGGCCTGGGTCACTCACTTGTAATGCGCAAGAAATTGCTCGTTGCCAAGGAAGAGTTGGTCCAAAAACTGCTGGTTGAGGAGAACGTTCAGCTGAGAGCGGACGATGTCGTTCATCCTGTACTCGATCTCCTCGCTGATCTTGGCGAGAAGGGATTGATCTGTCGGGAATGAAAGGGGGGATCATTTTAAATCCGCAATGTCTCGAAATACAATTCCTTATAAATGGAACTCAATGGAAGTACACATGTAAACTTTCGATTTACTTATATTATTCATCAGAGCGGTTACTAAGATGTAGAAAAATGTGAATTACAATAATTTGGAAGATATAAAGTGGTTTACAATATTAGTTTATGATATAACTAACTCAGCAGAAAAAAGCCGCATTAAAACTAACAAACTGGCTAACTTTACATGTCTTCCGCAGCAGTATAATTTCTGCTTCAGAGGAACTTCCACGATTAATACTTGTAAATTAATCGGAACGTTGAAATGTTTTAATTTTCCATTTTATTGACGATCAAAATGTTTAATAAATATAATAGTTTTATAAATATTATGTCCATAGAAATTATGCGTAGGAATATATATTTTCAAAAAATTTAAAAATATTTGAAAACAAATTAAGCATCGCTAATGATTTCGCAATCGTCAGAAATACTGTTTAGCAGCCGGTCTGGTTAGCCTGGGGGTAGCGTGCTCGCCAGCTAATCCAAAGGTCGCGGGTTCGAGTCCAGCCCAGGGCATGGCTCTTGTGTTTGTCGATATGGGTCTTTTTCTATGACTTGAATAGGTTCGAAATGACCTTAGTTGTCGAAGCACCCTATAAACAAAAATACTACTACTCATGTTTATTACCGCGCTTTTATTACCGTCATTTTTCTTATATATTTCGCCATACAATTCATGCAATGGGAATTAATGAGTAATTAAGCAATTCATTTGGAAACATGCATCTCTGTTTGCAAATGTATACCCGTGAGTAATATGAAGATTCGCAGCGAAGACTCAAGCTAAGGGAAGTGACATATATATTGTATAAGTGTACTTTGGTATGTTTTATGGCTTTTAATTACAAAAATGTGTGCCAAAAGAGAATTGAATAAAAAAGACAATTACCAAGGGAGTCCACGGTCACTTGGCTGGAGATCTTCTCGTCCTTCTCGTAGTACGAGAGCTGAAAAGTGAAATGGTATTAAGATTTAACTTGGAATGCTTATGGTATCCAATAAATAAGCCTACTTAAAGTGGAGATGATGACATATCAAAAAAGTCTTTCGTTTGAATTGTGACTTATTTTTATTTTTTTTTCTTTCATTATTATTGCTCTTGACACTATCATTATTAGGACATCTGCCATATGGTTTCGTCGAAGTACTTAACACACTATCTTCCATTTTTTCACTTCCATTCCTTCATTTGTGGCGTCTTCTCCGGGATTTCGTTTCTAAGACATATAAACGAATTACTAGAAAAGTCTACTAGAGTTAAGTGAACTAACTAAAATAATGGTGAGAACTATGAAGTTCCCACCGTGATTTTTATATAACACAACCATGGTTTGACACAGCCAAACCGTTGTCACGATATAAATAAAAATCCATGTGGAAACTACATAGTTCACTTAGATCCAACATGATGGACTTCCACTATGTTATGCCTGAGACAGTTTCGTAAGAAAAATGTATGTAAAACTTTGGAGGAGACAGACAATAGTTCTTATGTTAAAAAACTACAATATTTTTAAAAAGTGTCCCTTAATTATTTAAATTACTACATTCCTACTCCTATTTTACCATTTCACTTTGTTGGGTGTAAATTAACACTGAGAGCATTCCTCTAATAAGGAGTGACTAGTTAGGAAACGATAATTTTTTTGGGCAAACTTGTGAATCAAAAGATAGTTGTTGCAGTTAATATCTCTGGTACAGAAATTCCATTTCATATATCGAAAAATGGACGTTAAAATTCCAATAGTGTTACATAATGTTTGTTTTTGTCATGCTAAAACTTTAATATATATTGAGAAAGCTTTATTATGACAAATAAGTTTTAAATAAAATACAATGCTAAACTGTAACAGCTATGAAATTATAATTTCACTTACTTTTTTATTCACTTTTTTGATTTTCTCCTTTCTTTATTAATTGGTAAATTAAGTCTGAATTATTGGTCCGATATAATTGTGCTAAATTACGGAAAACCCGATCATAATATGGTACATTAGATTAGACTGACTGTATTGTTTTATGTTCATGAATAGCCATAAGCCTTCGAAATTTTAGATATTTTTTTCAAAGAGTACTATTTCAAATAAAAAATGATTAGTCTAGATACAACTGATATTGTATGAAAGTATTTGTAATTACAATGAAAACCGTTCACTAGAAGCAATAAATATATTATTATCGTATTATTGCTCGCAATCATTCTATTAGGTAGTTACAATAGACAATGTTTATTCTAAAAATCTATGATGCGATATACTTTACACATATTGTTTACTCTATTCAAGTCTGTCCTTGTCGAAAAAATTCCATTTCGGTCTCGAGGTTCCGACCAAGCAAGGTTTAAATGTGACAAACGTATATCTACTCTCATGTTAATGGGGATGTTTTCGCAATAATCGGTCGCTTAGATCATCACTTTATTTACTAGAGACTTTGATACGCTTCACACACTTTATTCAATTATTTCTTTAAAGCATTTTGGTAATGTATTTTTCTTATTATTTCTATAAGCCAATTCTTGGAATTCATTCATCCTTTTACTTGGAATTTATTCATCCTATTAATACTATTACTTTCCTAAGAAAATGTTCAATTAAAAATGCCAATTATTATTTAGATGAGACTCCGCCCCATGTGAAACAAGATTCCCTTAATTTCGACTGTCATTTAGTATGGTAAACTGTACTGGATGCATAATTTTATTTTTTAAATTGCACAAATAAGTAGTCAGGATATCCGAACTTAGTCACAACTGAGTATTTCCTCCATATATTAAATCCTTTGCCTTCGTACTATTATAATTTCCTTTTGGATTTTTTATACAAGTAAATGAAGAGTCATGGTTTTCCAAGCTGCCCAATCGCAAAGAGGAATGGGCGCTACAACACTGACTCTTCAGGTAAAGATACAATTAGTCCATCGATCTAAATTATTTGATTCATACTCCAGTTTCAGATTACCTCAATGGTCACTTCGGCTGGCTGGTATTTAAGATCCATATTAGTGGCCTGGTACATGTTGTCCGCTACGGTTAAACCGGCGACACCGTTGATCTGGATGTTCTTAATGGTCGCTCTGCAACATGTGAAGGTGTACCATTATTACTTAGGTGTACTTATTAGAAAGGCAGCTTGAATAATAAGATTAGTAGTGCATAACACGTTTAGAGGTTCTCATGTATCTGAAATGATATCAAGTGAAAACTTTTACACTGGCTCACAAATTGTCCGTTTAAATAATCATGGAGTGGAAGTGGAAATTCAGAATAAATAATATCACTCGAATAGCAAATAAAAATCTTTATAGTGCTTATTCTAGGATAAAGTAGTCTAACTTTTTGGAATGTCGACCATGCGGTGCCAGTTAACTGCGTCCCGAAAAATTCTCTTTTGAAATTCCAACCATTTTTATAGTGATTTATAAGTTACAACATCTTTTCAACAATTGTAACTGTTAAGCTAATGGTGAAAAAAAGCACCAGTAATATTTATTAGTAATATTTTTTTAAAATTTGTTTTATATGAATCTCAAAATCAGACTTTTATCAGACAAAATCAGACTTAAGTATTGTATCGATCACTCACGAATTAAGTTTGTGGCTACAAGCACTGCCGTATTTGTTCAAATCATTCGGTAAAAGATCAATTCATAGCTTCTCCATAGGGAGCACACAGGCCGAAAAGTTCGTTAATTTTAGGATCGAAAACGAAACATTCGTCTGAGAGTTGTTGCGCTTTAAACTCCCCGAGAGATGGAAAGTTCGCCATTCCGTCACTCACGTGAGCACTCCAGTGCTCGTCAAGGGAAGGACGCCGATGAATTTGTCGTTGGTGATCTCATAGTCGGCCACGAAGACCGCGGAGTCGGTCTCGAGCTGAAGTTTGGCGTTCAGGTACTCCAGATCGGTGGTGATCGACTTGGCGCTCAGTGAGGGGAGGGTCGGGAGGCGGATGTTCTGCAGCAGGCTGGAAACGAAAAGAGAATTATGTCACAACGGCGCACGAGCGAGAACGATGAAGAGCAGAAATACGGTGACAGTACGGAACACTCTGGGAGTGGAAAGATGAGGGGAAAAATGCGAATGAAGTGTTTTTTTTTTGTTGTTGACTTTTGAAGTTGTCTTTTGTTATTTTGGAAAATTACGAGCAGGTTTTAATTATTTTCAGTAGTAACACAGCCTGAAATAAAGTGAGATTTGCTGTGATAGGTAAGGAAATAAAATTGAAATCAGCTGTTTCTTTCTTTCTATTTTCATTTTTAATGTTTGTACTCATAATAGTGATAGTATGATTGCTCCTAAAATTAAGTGTAGTCACGAAAAGTAAAGCTGTCTGGTTATAAAATACCAAGAAAATTACGTTTAGTTTCAGACCTAGTCACGAAAAATATTACTGACATCCTGCCTCCTGATTTAAAAAAAAATACTCATTTAATGATTGACATTCCTCTAAAGCAACATATCGTGACTGATAAAAAAATATGCGATAATATAGTGAAGTTTAAGCTCCTTTGGATACTGTTTAACTGTCTTGAGAATCCGTCGAAAAAACTTTTCGAGATTTGAACTATGAGAAATCAGCCGTTGGTATACTTTCGCTATGATATTGTGCCTTGACAATTTTATCGATTTCCAGTTGTATATTATTGCCTTGTTTAAATTATTTAACTGAAAAACTGCCTCTTATCAAAGGTTGATTGAGAAAATAAAAAAATTAAACAAGCAAAATCCTCTTCAGGATGACATTTCCTTTATTCTTAACTTGACCCAGTTTCAGTTTGGATGTTATTTTCGATTTTTTTATTAAACGTCTTAGTTTACGAAGTTGTGAAAAAAGTACCCTAATTGTATGTATGTGTAAGTAATTAAAGTACATGAGTTACCCCTGAGTTCTTTATATAGTATTTAAGCCCACCAAAAAAGGATAAAAATATACCAGTAAATATTTTTATTTGTTTGGAAGCGACCATTTTTATAGCATTTTACTGGAGTAAAAAAGGAGTTTACTTTTCCCTCTTATTTCTTGGGTTATTTATTGAATAATTTCCATCACGCATTTTTAATCGACGATTACTAAGCTTGATATCAGTGTGGTAGTGTAAACAACTAGCTATCTTAGATTATTCTAGAAAATAATTATTTTCAAGGGAAGCATCGTACATGCCAGTGCTGTCATCCAGGTGGAAGAACAGGTCTCCTAGCTGGAGGCTGACTGGAGTATTCTCCAGACGCTTAGCCTGTCTGGTGAAACCCTGTGTGTGAGAAAAACAATGGAAATCGGTTGAAGTTCGTTACTTAATAGTCCTTAACAATAGTCCATGTTTTTAGTGAAATAGCTTTCCCCATATTTCTTTGTGAATCATTCCAAAACAGTTAACACTTTTCTGTTTGATCCACCATAGGGAAACTCAAAATCATTCTTGCGCCAGTAAAATAATATTAACTGCCGGCGAACATTGCGTAATTAATGGAGCATAGTATTGCTGCAGCCATTATAAAGAAAAATTAAATCGACAATGAAGAAGAAGGACAAAATTTGTGGAATGCTACACAAGTCTTCTTCTTCATTGTCATGATGAATTTCCAAGCTGTCGAGCCTGAGACAATCGAGCTTAAAAATGAAACCGTTAAATATGGATGAAATTGAAAACTATTTTAAACTTTTAGCAAGAAATTTTAGATGATTTTAATTGTACAACATAATTTTTTTAAATCTAGTAATTAATTACTGATAAAAACATTTTAAATATTAAGTTTCATAGAAGTAAATTTGATAGACCCTAATTTGATACACAACCCTTAAAAAGTCAATATTTTGTCACATATCATGAAAGAATGATCAACTTATTTACTTCAAAGGAGTGACATGCAATGTATCCAGTGAGTGATCATTTTTAGTAATTTCTACGTGTTTATACCTCGTGCTTTCCTAATTACGTTGAAATAAAAGGCTTTATTTTTCATACCCTTTGGCATAACATTTTTTTAAACATCCTCTTATGGTCAATGGAAAACCACAGTTGGTTAATTACATTAGTACTGTTTCTGTAATCTTACATTTTGCAGGTATTTGTCCAGGGCAGATCCCGCTGATTTCACGATGTCCTCTAGCTCAGGACTTATTTCTAGAGAAGAAATAATTACATGAGTTAATTTCAAACGAATTTAAAAAAAAAATAAAACTCAGATTAGATTCCCCATTAAAATTTTTAATAAATATTACTTTACACTCGGTTTCATTTTCTAACACTCTTTTCTAATTATGTTCTGAGACAATTTGAGCAGCGTAAATTGGACGCTTCCTCTTATAGAAAATTAAGGTTAAATAACGAATGTGTTTTCAACTATTCCACAAGTGAAGATGCCCACATAGTATCCCCCAAAAGTAATTTCCTTTCAGAGACCTGCGAAAATTACTTTTTAAGATTCATGAACTCATGAGCACATGTTATGACTGTAATTTAAGGTTGCCAAGAACAATAAGACTGTGGAATTAAAAAAAAACAATGCTCTTCTTTAAAAAAGTAAGATGGTGACTGAAACGTTCAATTCTCACGCCTAGCACTTAGCCGATACTAGAACGCAATGAGATGGTAATATGTTGATTCATTTTTATAGTTTGCCGTCAGGGGTTTGTAATATGATTTGGGGCGTAGAAGTTACCTCTCACAGTTGGTAAGGCGTTGCATGCCACCAGGAAAATCCCGGCAAACGCCAGAAGGATCGTCGAGGTCTGCATTATTCACTTCTGAAAAATACAATAGGTAGGGGAAGTAACACATTAGACTCGTCCTTATCGGTGGCTGAGCGTACATGTTTTTCTCTCGGCATCACCAAAATACGCATTGCCACATACTCTCTCTCCCTCCCTCTCATGTCTTCACCTCTGCGAACCACATTTGGAGTTACCCGTCCAAAGACCCAGGAGTATTGTATGAAAATCAAAAAATTCATCGTCTACTATTTTTGTTCTAATAAAAAAATTACATACGTGCATTTAAGGTGGGGCGTGAGATGCAAAGATGCAGAAAGTTTTCCTGATTACTTTACCAGTGCCATTACTATCATCATCACAAGGAAAGTAATTGAAAGGAAGTAAAAATGGCCATAAAAATGTCATAGAGATCTTCACTCTTTCCTCGCCTGTGTTCAGGGCTCGCATAAATCGAATTGTGTAGGTGTTTTGCCTATATGTATGAAATTCAGACATATTCACAATAAAATATAACATACGTATATCGTGTAACAAAATAAATTCATTGAAATGATTTGGCACGTAGAGAATGATAATATAGTTACCGTGGATATATTTTTCCCTTGTGAGCTTAAATGCGTATGTCAATGGACTATGAAGACGATCATGACGGATACCTGTATTTCGGACACCGAAAATAAAAGTAGTAAGTTCCGTTGATATGATTGGTGAGAATAATTCGTTAGTGATTATTCTATTATAATGTAATCTAAAACTTATTTAATTGGTTGTCATCTTGGAAAAAATAATTTATTTATGGTGATGCCTTCATTTTAATATCTACCATAAATCTCTCCAGTTGCTTAATTCCTTAGCTGTCGCAATTCCTTTACAGTACTTCTAAATTGTAATTATATCTTTTTTATTATTATCTATCAATTATATTACTCCTTATGATTAACATTCGCTGAATTATCATAATTTATGTGAATAGAGCGACATGCTACATCTCGCTGTTGCAATATGAGACCATGCTTTGGAAATTAATGTCCATGTCGCGTCAACTGAGCCTAATGAGAAGAAGAGTGCAGGAGTCGTCTTGGGCCGCTTTCGAAAGACCTGTTCGGTTTCGGAAGTCCTCTTCAAACGATCACGTATGAAACACGAACACCCGTGCCCTCCGTTCGATCGGCATGATAAGTGCTGGAATTCATTTGTCGCCTTTGTATGATTCAGTACAAGGACTTACGGTAATCTTTAATTTTGAAAATACCTCTCATTTCTCATTCCCTTTCTGCCAATTTATACACTGTGGCGATGGATTTCGGCGCATCCATCTCCTTACCAGTCGCACGCACAAATGAGTTTATCGATGAAACCTTTTCTTGCTCGGTAACGGTGGTTTATGACGCGCCGTTTAACACTTGGCCTGAGGAATCTCTTAATATTTTTTTGGAAAAAAAGAAGAAAACTTCGATCAAGCGTCAGTAACTTATTGTGCGAGAAAAGATTTTTTTCCCGCAGATGCGGTTAGATTGGATATCAGAGTTTATTTTCCTCACCGACACTAAGTAAGTGTAATGGGAGATGAGAGCTTCTCCTCTTAAAATATTGGAATATTAACTAAGAGTTCGATTACTTTTTTTTAGAAATCGATAAGAAACACTCGTGTTGGGATAGCGGATTTCCAAGATTCGATTTGATGATGGTTCGCTACGACGCTCGCGCTCTTTAGCAGATATACTAATAACGAAAAATGCTACCTGTAGAATTTCGCCTCTCAAAGACGCCTCTGCCGAGCTGTGCGGTTGATAAAGAGGCGATACTGATCCCAACTTCCAAGGATGGACCTTAAATACTTCCAACGCGCGGAAATGAAACCGGATTGACGCATTTATATATAATTCCTTCCTTCAGCCCAATGTTTAATTTCGTATTGAGTTCCTTTAAATGGCCTATTTTACCAGGAAACATTTACTTTCCCGTGAGTGTAACACGACCGAGTTCTATACAGATCGTACGAGGCCCCGTTTTTTTTTATGTATACACTCTGTACAGGAAAATAAATTTTGTTCAAATTGGACTTTGTAAGTGTTGATTTCAGTGTGTCAAAATTTATTTAGTTGACAGACGATGTAAACCATTGAGATAACATAATAATATTTCGCTCGAACTGAAATGATCAACGCGCCGTACACCATAAGCATGGAAGTACGAATAATGCAAATCAGAACGGCGGCACTGTTCAGGCGGTTTTGATATTAAGTGTGGACTGGAATGAGAAGATATATCTAGTGGACCCAAGGTTATTGATGCTCGAATCCACAGTATTTGAATTTCCTGTCGGAAGAGTAATTAATATTTCACTGCGGTAGACGATATGCTTACTCGATAAGCAGGAATGAATATCATATGAAGGAAATAACCCATTACCGTAGCAGCAAAATTATTATTATGAGTAATTTAAATGATTTGCTGTGACTGTTTGCTGGAGAATTTTCCTGGACACAATATGCAAACCATTGCCGTAACCATAGGTAAGTTATTAGAAATGAGATTGATTATCAGATATATTTCTTCCTATGTTATAATTCAACTTAAAAGATCGAATTAGGGTAGCAAAAATTAAATAATAATTAAAGATCGTAGTGCGACATGTGTTTGAAAGTATTTATGAGCTGAGAATAATTAACAACAAATAAGGTATCGAGATATAACAACAAAAAATGTAACGTGATTCCATATCACACATATTGGAAAAGAAAATTTCTTGCATTAATCTAATGCATTAATTATAGTCATTAAATATTTATCAATATCAAAATCAATTTCGATAAATTCAAATAACACAATACGTTCGTATTGAAAGTATTTGTACTAGTCTGAAAAAAAATTCCTCATGTTACGTCCTCTACTCTGCAGTTCCGGCTGTGAAGCCAGTTGCTCCTTCGGTTTCGCAAACCTTATTAAGTGGATGCGATTTCTCCGTTCATCAATTTAAAAAAAAAACACCCATGATATATCATGTTCCTCATTGTACAAAACTGTTCTCTTTTTATTCAAGAATGTATTTTAATGATCCATACACAAAACTGCATATTCATCAGAGAGCGTTTTAAAAGTCTATCTCTCATCGAATCTGGCAATTGGTATCCTAGCGTAACAACAATTAACAAATGTCAATGATAATAAAATTGCACTTGTGAGTTAGCTTACCTTTTAAATTGGTCTTCCCAGAGAGGAATATCCAACTGGAGTGTTTTCTGTTCGCAATATATATATGCAATCCAATGAGAACGACTGTTGATGTATCTTCGTCATGATGCTGAACAAAAAATGCATTTTAGACTTATCACTTGATCGCTGGATTACAATGAGACTGGCCACCAGCGTCGTGGGATGAGGGGAAGTTTCGCAAAATATAGAAAAATCAGATAGGTGCGGCGGTATATCTTCTCGAAAAGAAAACTCTTGCCCAACCAACAGGAGTAAAATATTTCGAGTGAGGTTTTTTTGACTGTTTTTAATGTCGCCTCGGAAGTGGCCCGAGATTTGTCTTCGCGATCAACCTTCGATGATGAAACTTGGCAACTGATGTATTCTGAGAGATAAGGGTTTATAAATATCTCGCCGCTTAAGACTGCCAATCGATCGGACAATAGGGAAGGAACTCATGCTTCAATTCTCGTTCACGTATCTAAGCGCGAAGAAACGATTCCGACACGGCGAAACGTCGGAATGGACGTCGAAGGATTTTTTTTTTTCACTTGTCGGATCCGAATAAGTTCACGCGCGGACATATTTCGTATCATTTTTAGGATCGCGTGCCCTCTGACTAAAAATCGGTTCGTGTTCGCCAAACTGCGTGTTTGTTTTTTTAGGTGGGAATTCCCATATCCCAATCACCTTAGGCGCGAGAGATAAAATGTAACTTTAGAAAAGGTCGTCGCCCGTCGAAACCGAACTTAGGAACGAAATCAGGACGCAATTTGAGACATTGAACTTCAATCGGATGGACAGGAAAAAGTTTGAAGCGGCGACGAAAAATGTTGAAATTCGTGAAAGGCGTCGAAAATCCCTTGGAGATTTCTCTTCTCTGTTATCCGCAATTAATGGACTCGGCGTAAACCTAGGAGGTCAAAGGTAGACAAAGATGGGGGACTGAAATGATCAGTTGACCAATGGGAACAGACGGATGGGAAAGATCATCCATGAAAATAATGCATATATAACTAATGAGTCCAAATGGAGAATAGTGGAGGAGGATAAATCGGTGTGAAGAATGTGTAAATTTGAAGCAGATTACTTCAATGAGAAGGTTAAATGTATATTGAAAGCCCCGTTACGCTATGGTAGATCAGATCACGCCAGGAAAATCAGGGAGATAGATTGTAGAACAAAAAGATTTAAAATGTCATTTTTCCCCCGAACCATTAGAGATCAGAATAAACTAGGTTCTAGGGATCCTTAGGAAGAATAGTGTATATATATATTATTTTCACCCTTCATGTGTTATCTCGTTTATTTTATTATATATTAAATATTATTTTACTTTGTTTCCGCATGATATGTATATTTATAAAAATATCACTCCAAACAAGGAAGCAATATGTGAAAACGTTCGTATGGAGCATGGCACTCTATGGATCAGAGACAT
>WURS02469859.1:0-13096 GCA_011762765.2 Rhinocypha anisoptera | reverse complement strand
GCTAAAATGATGAATATTCAATAATATACTTCAATGGAACATCACATATTGGAGTGGATTCCATGGTGATGTGGTTCATGGGGGGGGAAGAGAAAAGTAGAGAGGAAAACAGAGAGAGAGAGATGACACACTGTTACAATGAGAAGTATCGCTGGTGACGTATCGTGTTAGTCAAACGATTTCCACGCGGTATCCTCTCGATATATCGAGTCTCCGGTGATGGAAACGGGGTACAGTGTCGATGATGACGACGTCGCCACCGTGCAAATTCGAAGCGAATGAGACTGCACTGCATGTGCGATACTTGTGATAAATCCGATGCGAATGAAACGTGACGATGCAAGTGCGGAAAGATGTCTCGCTGGACCTCGGTGGGGAATGCGAAGCCGCGATGACAATTCGATGTTTGGACGCAAAGCGTTTCCGCAAAGAAAACCGTCTACACTTTTGTCTAAACTCGAACATCCTGCCGCCCGAGAGACACGACCACGAGGAAGGGAGTATCTGGAAGAGGAGGCAGTTAGTCGTGAGCCAGATATAAATTATGAAAGAGGGCGAGTGACGACTGGGGGGAAGTAGGCTGACGCAAAAGACGTGATGGAGAGGACGAGAGAAGGGGAAGAATCGTCCCTGGAATTGAGGAACAATGGGAATGAGAGAGGTGTTCACCCCTTGATGAAGGGGATGATTCCGGTCGACACCAATTTTCCTCTCCACTTGCTCCTCTTCCACTTTAACCCGTGTCAAAAACTTCACCCCTTTTTTCTCTGGAAAAAGATAACTCGAGAGATGTCAACAACAGCTATAAAATGCATCTGTTTTTAATAAAATTCGTTTAACAGAAGATGTTACGGATTTTAATATTACATGTTTAGAAATATGAACAAACTGATGGAAAGCCTTGAGGGTAAAGGCAAGATGTTTGAAACATTAAGTAAGAAACGAAATCCAAATATTCCAATTTACGTACCTGTCCTAAAAATGTGATACATGCGTTAGTAGATACTTGGAAATGGTAAACCGCGCAATTATTTCATAATAATGACCTCAGTATAAACGAGATGCATACCTTATTGGTCCACCGACGCCGAGAAGTTATTCGCTCCACTAAATCAAAATCAGAGAGCCCTGATGGCCCCTCAAAAATGCTACACTTAAGATGGAATAGGGCCACATCATAATGTTCAAAGAATAATCCTCGTAATTTTAAATAAACGACATATCAAATAAATGATACCTTCCATGTAAACCACAATCAAGGAAAGTAACTGAGAGCAGAAAAATAAAAAGACGTAGCGACGGCAAATAACTGAAACAGAGAGGCATTATTTGCAATCCATAATTGCTGGTTTATCTGGGCGCCTACTGTTTAATTTGGATGTTATATACAAGAAATGGATGTCAAGCTTTTTCTCAACATGGTCTCAGTGACAGAAATGTGTGTAAACGGTATTTGTGCTACTGACAGCACAGCAAGTTAGAGAATCGAGCTATTCTTGGCATCGTGTGATAGACATGATAATTTAGGTGGCACCATGAGCCATTAAGATTAGTCCACAACTACTACTCCATATCACCATCAAATATTTCCATTCATTATCATGAAAATGGATAAACGGGTGCACATTAATCAAAGGCACTTAGGACAAGTTAATGATACAAAGATGTAAATGGTGGGGTGGCGGCATTTTCGCGGTTATTACTGTTTAATAAATTATCTCCTGGTGACAGTCAGTTTTACCCCAAAGTCTATCTCTGCTACCAAAGTTTGCATGTACACATTAGACCACTGGATGAGAGGGAGGGAAAGAATGGTAGCGCAATGTATGATAGGAGGCTAGGAGGAAAATAAAGATATATATGGATAAAAATACATATTCATGTTCAGATTATGGGATAAGTTATAGAAGAGGTATTAGAGAATATGTAATAGTAGAGGATGTAGACTTCTGCAAGAGAAATAGAGACATAGAATATGCGCTATGGCATACGTACAAAACAATACAGAAGGTCTATTTCCTTTCAAGTAATTGTTAATCTGAAACGGGAAATAAGCTTACTGTTGGTGACAAAAAAACAATTCATGATGATGGGTGCAATCTAGGGAGCTAGATGATTCGTGCACTTACATAACCCGAACTAATTATTTTTGATTTCCTGAAAGAGAAGCCCGCTGAAATACTAAAAAGGCACCAGCTCGCTCAGCATGTATGCTACGTAACTAGTCGGGTGCTCCGATTGGTCTGCCTGGCTTAAGTGATTGAAATGATGACGAACAAATATTAACAATAGGGCAGTCGGATAACTTTCCTTAAATGTGAAAGTATACGGACTGCAGAAATTTCATGGCCGATGAAACAGACACCAAATTTTCAGTTGAATGAGGCGTCTTATAGGAACTGAAATTAAGGTACCCATTTGAAGGAAATTATATTTAACAAGATAAACGAGGCTTAAAATTCTTTTTACATATTAGTTCGATTGATACCTCCATGTAATTCTCTAAAGTTGTTCCCTGTGAAAGGCGAAGGTACTTTTAAATCCTTAGACTCTCCGATTTGTGAATTCCGTCTTTATATTTCTGTTTTTCCCGAACTTTTTTCCTTATACTTGTAACTCCAGTTTAAATATTGTGCTTCTGGAGATTATGAATACTTTCCGCGAACAGATCTTACATAGGCACGGGATTTACATACGAAATAAGTTACTATACCCGAAAAATAAAGTTGTGTATATATAGCAGTGACTTAAGGAAATCAATAGATACGAATCTCGCATATAACACGCGACTTATACAGCTGAAATATGCCACAGGACCTTGAAAATGTCCTGCGAAAACCAGTCATTCTCTCGGAGGTTGTTTTGACGGTAGGATTTACTTAACGTGAATCTAAAAACTTGGGTGAAGTAAGTCAGTTACTCTGTGGCTTGTAGTTTTCAGGAAGATCTGAGACCCGATTCGTTGTTTTAGGCGTACTTGCTCAGCATATTGGCGAGAGGAAAACACTTGGTAATTCCACATAAAGGTTTATTTTTCAAAACGACCTAGGTTTCGACATTGCACGCCACAATCAGATAATAATCTGCGACGTCGAAAACTAAGTCGTTTTGAAAAAAAATCCATTCTGTCGAATTCCCAAGCGTTTTTTTCTCCTCAATACCTCATACAAATAGTAAAAGTAAAATTACAAGTCTCTGTAGTAGAGCCATTTGGTTTTGAATGGAATACTTGTATAATTACTAGGATCTATCACTTATACTGTTAATAAAATATAAATAACAACATAAATAAAATATATAATCCTTTGTACATTGGCATTCATGTTAAGTTAACCTTGGAGTACCCTAGGACAACGCCCGTATCTGAACCCAGGACTCAGCGGAAGAAACCAAGAGCACAAAATACGTACTAATCGACCTCTAGGTAAAGCAAAAAAATGAACTGAAACAATAGTTTTTCCAATCAAACCAATTTTAAGTGCAATTAAATATGGAGGTGGCGCTGATAAATATTCATTCCCTCCATTCCGCCGCGAGAAATAATAATAATTAAATACAAAATATATAACTGATATTAGAGCAAAGAGGAGGCGACGGGGAATCAGCTGTTAAGTATACAAAACATGCAGTGCACTGTATCCTCCTTTTACAAAGAAAGCTCTTATAAACCAAATAAATTTGCTTCTTCAAAAGAAGTACGGTTAGTCCCAGCGATGTTGAAATATTAAAAAATAATCTCAAGTGCTCCTGATGAATGAAGATAACAAAAGGTCCATTCGAAAGAAAAATATTTAAAAAAAACTATCTTCATTTTAAATCACACAGACACTTTTTCCGACCTCCACAGGGAACACACGAAGACCGCGACCTTTTTAAAAAAGAATTAAAGGCAGAGAGGACTTCATGGGGGACTAACATGGATGAGTCAGGCCACTTGGATAGCGGGAATATTACCTCATCCCTAGGTTGGCGTTAGTAGTCGCGGTAATTTAATTAATCTGTCATGGGGAGGAAATAAAATCCACCGACACCAGGGAAAATTGAATATCATCCTCCTCATTGGTGGGAGAACTTATTCACAGGCCATACTGACGATTGGTCTGAAATTATTTCGACACCGAAGACAAACCACGCCCAAAGTTCCCGAGGTGCGTCCTTCACTTCTTTTATTTGCAGAGAAAACAAGGGAATTAAGCATGTGGTTTCAAAATTAACCAGCATATCCCCGAGAATATCCGAGGAGTGAGTGGAACAGCGGCAAGACGGAAAGGCTCAACTACGAAGGCGAAAAAGCTGCCCCCGAGGGAAATTTCGAGCGGTGCACAGTTTAGGGTGAGTTGAAATACCAAGGAGGAGCGACTTGATGCGTTAGAAGTCAGAACAGCCAAGCCTGTGGCTTTTTCGTGCGGGTTTTTATTGGCCGTGCAGAAAATGCAGCTGCATTCCATGGAGTAGAATATTTAACGTCGAGCAAGCG
Source organism: Rhinocypha anisoptera (assembly GCA_011762765.2). NCBI lineage: Eukaryota > Metazoa > Arthropoda > Insecta > Odonata > Chlorocyphidae > Rhinocypha > Rhinocypha anisoptera. The sequence goes on along the minus strand of WURS02469859.1, from coordinate 8,619 downwards.
GGAACGTACAGAATTTAACGGGCATCACCAAGGGGAATTTGCTACAGTACCGGGGCTATATATTATGTTATTAATTCAGTTATCAACAAAACGAATGAACAGGAGAATCGGGTGGTGTGATGTTTTCCATTCGTTCTTTCGATAAAATTAATGGAGAACGTCACCAGGATTTCGGGGGGAACCAAGCTGGCGCTTCGGGATAAGTTCAACTTGACGCAACGGAGAATCATCTATGATGATTTTCAGTGCGAGGTGATCCCATGGAAAGGGAGAAATGGTAATTGGGTTTTACGCACTCCGACAGCAATGGGCAATTTTGCATCAGACCATGGTGTTCGCTCTCCAAGGCGAATTAGAACACTATAGGGTAAGCCAATCGCCCGAACAACTGGGTCGGCCCAATGAAGTGAAAGGTTACGTTCACACTCGGGGAACAATTTCCATTTTATAGACCAAAGCTGGGGAAGCGCCTAATATATTATTCATTCAAGGGCGGCATAGTGTAAACCCATGTAATTAATTTTGCAAGTGTATCTACGAGCGTACTCGCATTGCTCGAAGATCTTTATTCCCACCTTTTTCACGAACCTTATATTATCTAATTTTAATAGAAACATAATAACAAAGTTACATGTATCTTTATTTTGTGTGGGCATTCAAAGTGGCTAAAATAGTTGAAACTTAGGGGATATATACAACTCGGATTAAATACAACATAGATAAATATTTTTTCCTATTCCAGAAGAGTGGATTTTTACCACACACTACGTTCAAATCGTTGCTTTAAAAAATGCATGGAAAAAGGAAATTCTTCGTAGAAAGATTCTCGGGTTTCCATCCGGGTGAAGGCGTCGATGTGTACCGACCTTTCGATGGCTTAGTCTGTTATCATCTTTAGGGTGTGTCTTGATCGGGCTTGAAGATGATGGCAGACTCAGCCATCGAAACGTCGGAGCACATCAACGCCTTCACCCGAATGGAAACCCGAGAATGTTTCTACGCATCCATTCGCCGGGAAAACCTCAAATAATTTTTCAAGGAAATTCTAATTGAATTAAAGTAGGTGGAATGAAGGTAAAGAATTAAGTTAACTCATTATTTTTTCCTTTACGCAAAATTATCTATTAATGATCTCTAGAGGTATTTTTTAAGGTCATGGATAATTTTCGGAATTTAAATCGTACAGAAAATACAATTCGGAAGACAGGATGAAGATGCAGTATAAATTCGGTCTCAATATCGGTTTAGGGCTCTAGACATTGCAACAACGAAATATTTGAAGAATGAAGATAATAAAAATGGCAGCTTTAGTTGAATAGCACCCTCAATTAAGCAATGAGAAGCACGAGAGATAATCAGTGGTTTGTAAAATCGGAATTCGGTATCTGGAATACGCGGGGAGAAGTCTTCGACCATACGTTGCCTACGTGTCTCCATGAGCATATACGTACGTGCGTTCTAGATCTTCAACGGTACCCCTGATGTAGCCATGAAAACATGAAGACGCCCCACTTCGGCAAGACCGCACGATTCCCGTAAATCACCAACGCATGATCAATTTTCAACTTGGCCCACGGTCTGAACAAAAGCCAGGATCTCATCGAAGGAGGGCGAACAGGGGTTCCGTTCGATCAACCCTTAAATCACTCCTCGGGGCCGTAAAGATAATGCACACACTATAACCCCCTTTGGGTGGGCCCATAAAAAGCAAGAAACCGAGGCTTATCCTGCATGCAAATTGATCACCGTGGAGTAAATCCCACGTCCTGCGTCCCTCCCCGCCCAACCCTCCCTCCTCCAACGCCACCAGGGATTCGATTAGGGAATCCATCTCAAGGTATGAGAAGAGAGGAGCAGAGAAGGAAATGGAATGGCGGACGAAATCGGATAGATGTGGAGGTGGTACGGTGATAATAAGCGGAAATTCGGAATCTACCGGGGAGGGGCAACCGAGGCCCCCAAAGCTGCACTCCAATCCCCCAAACCTAACTAATCGAAGATATTTAAACGACCAGCGAGAGAAACACATGGGATACTGCGACTTCCTGTAAGGTCACGTCGTTTTAGCCTGAGTCACATAGTGTATTTAGTCTCTTGGTCCCCAGAATATCTTGGCATTCAACGAAGCCTCGGCCTCAACTCCAAGGGTTGCCACAGCAAGTGCTTTGATAAGGTACCGAGCTGAATTCTTATTGAAAAAATATTCACGTGTGCTTCCACGTATGGGAAATATGATCAGAATGACTCCGCCAACAAACAAAGCCTCATGTGAACACTATATTCATGGCGAAGTCATGCGGTACATTGTGAAGCATTTTTTCTATATTTCATACTTCTTGAAGATAGATAGATGAAGATATGCAGTACCTATATTCAGAAAAATATAGGTACTGCATAAAGAGGACGGCACAAAAATACATCTTCAAATCTTATTAGTAAAAAAAGTAAACAATACGAGAGTTTAAGAGGGAACGGATGCTTTCTCGGTGAAAGTTATTCGGGTTATCCACCGGGTCACCCTCTGTATTACTAGCGGCGTTTCGACTCCATCATCCTCATGGCTTGGACATCGCTTTAAATTGCCCACGGCATATATACGGGACCATTTGAAGCGACATTCAAACCCTGAGGATGATGGACGACTCGCCCATCGAAACGTCAGCAGCAATGCAGTGTGTGACCCCGTGGAGAACCCGAATAATCTTCACAATACGAGAGTTTACAAGTATAATCCAACCTGCACATTTACTGCAAGAAACTTATTTAATTTAAACTTAAACCTTTATTTCTAAGTGTAAACAATATTGAGTTTAAAGGGGCAAATTGCATTTTAAATAAAATAGTGGAAATCATACTCGGCTCTACTATGTGGAACTCTTTCATGATGTATAGGATAAAGGAAACTTTGCAATTTCGTAATAACAACGGCCGTAATAAAGTGTTATCTGTGGAATTGCAAAGTTTCCTTTATCCTATACATCATAAAATAGTGGATTTGAAGATATCGTAAAATTAAAATCAGTAGTTCTATTCTATTTATTATAAAGTACCAAGCGTACTATTATTTAATATGAAAAAATATCTCAGTGATGATGAAAAAATATCTCAGATTTCATTTCGTTGAAGTTGTTAATATCCATAGTAGACAGAGAGCAACTTACTTTTCCTTGTAAACTTAATATCTTTGGAGATGTATAATGATCTTCTTCTATCATGAATGCCTCATAGAATTCAAGTGTTTCATATTTCAGCTACACATGACATCGACCTCTTTCATCCCCTCAAAGGTTACTTTTTCCCCATCGTCTCTAGTTAACTTTCTGTTTCGTCACGACCTCCAAAACCTCTAACCACTTAGCATTCTGTCCATCCGCCGCTTCTGATCTCTTCAATTTTAATCAATTACTCCAATTTTACCTTAATATTTCCTTCTTTGTTTACCTTTCTATTCCATTAGATGCATCCCTATTATTCGAACCATATATGAGAAAATCTACCAATTTATTCCCTGGTTCCTAAATGTGGTATTTACGCCCTCCCTAAATACCACATTTAGGAACCATACGTTGTTATTCTCTACATCAAACTCTTGAGTAAACTTTTCCTTTAAGTCTGGTGGCCATAGAGTTCCTGGCTCCTAATCCTCTCTCGTTTTGAATTTTCTTCGCTAACGTGATTCTCCTACTAACGTCCCTATAACTCCCAATATTTTTGTTGAGAGTAATCTCCAATTAAGTGAAGTGCGTCCGCTGACCTAATTTCTTCAATCCAAAGTTGATGTTTAATCCAGAATCCCCATTTATTGAGAATCTCATTACCTCGAATTTCCGAAGATTTATCCTTAGATCGACATCTAACATAATGTCTCTTTAACGAGCACAAAAACAACTCTAATCCCTCGGATGACTGTCTTACATAAGTTTGATGCATGGTATCCCTCCACCTTTCCTATGTACATACATATTTCTTAGTAACAGTAAAAATAAAACCGACAAAATATCATAGGTCTGTAGGCGGAATCCATATTTCGTCTATCGACTAGGGAATGAATGCATGAATAAAAGAAAAGTACTCGTAACTTCTTAAGTAGAGTATGATTAATTTCGAATTGAACGAAAAAAGGCTGTACGCAAATTACATGACCTTGTGAGTTTCTGATTATTCCTAATAGTGATTGGTATCAACGTTATAGAGTCAGGTGAGATGTGATGGAAACGATCCATAATCTAAGAAATAAGTTACAAAATTTTCAATTTCTACTTTAAAAAACTTCTTTTTTATTCCGACATGATTCGGTGGACTAGACCATTTTCAAGTCCATGAAAATGGTGTAGTGCACCGAAACATGTCGGAATAAAGAACAAGTTTTTTAAAAAGTGGAAATTGCAAACTTTGTAACTTATTTCTTAGATTCTGATTGGCATCATTCACGAGACACATACCTTTGACTGCTATAACACACACGAATGGTTTGAATAGAGAAAAAATAGAAGAGTTAAATAATCTAAATGCTTATGCAAAAGTAATTTCTATTCTGCGAACCATTATTATAATTAATTTAGGCAAATAAAAGGTTACTTTGAGGTTCATAAGTGTGTAATTTTAGCATATTCAAAATGTAAATACTGCAATAATGTTAAGTTTGCCTAGGAGAAATTTATTGTATTTCCATGTAGAATATAGGCTCATTTAGTTGGGGTATAGTTAATATGAATCCATATTAGACCAATAGCTCCTGCGAATATATTAAGACCAAAATAATGCCCTCTAGATCATTTCATTATCACAAAAATACTAACTACGAACATTGGAGGAAAAATCATTCAACATTTGACCTCGTTAGTTAAACGAGATGATAGCCAAAACAGATCTTACTTCCACCGAACAAGGACTAGGGATAAATATTAATTCCTCGCTGCGATTAATTAGCCTAGGAAAAGCCCCTGCGTCAATCACAATTCGACTCAAATTACACCTCCCGTGGGGCAAATTACGCGTAGTCCCCGCCGTGTCCCTCTTGGCCCAATTAAAAATTGTTCTAGATGCGGTCCTGAGAAACATTCCCAGGGCTTATTAGACTCGTCCGGGAGAGAACCCAATTTGGACATTAAATTTACAAAACAGGGACGCCAAGGGTCCGGGAGCGTGCGGGGTCGAAAGGGTAAGGTGAGAAAACTTCTTCGTGGAAGAAGACCCATCCGAATGTTCGGGGCAAAGGATGTGGAAGTTTATAAAACAAACGAGTGGGTGAATGGGGAGGGATGGGGGAGGTGAGGGATCCAGGAGACTTGGGAAGGAGAATGAGAGACGAGTGAAAAATGACAAGACGAGGGAGGAGGAAAAAGGGAAGGCAAGGGGAAATAGCTGGAAGGGAATGGACGGAGGGAGTCATTAGGGCGAAATGAGCGAGTAATAATTAGGAACTGGAAGCGACGGAGGTTGGAGAAATGTCAGCGAACGAAATTCTACGAAAGCCACCCGAAACACCATTCATTAGATTCCTTAACGCGCCGGGGTCAATTTCGGTTTCTCATTAATGACCTTACTTATAACCCAGATATACCTACCCCATGATTGCACACCTATGTGGAGGATTTCCAATTCCTTTAATCGCGTGAAGGATTTCCCACTATGATAGGGCATTAAATTGTCCGTAGAATCAAACTGTATGTCGTTCGTAAACGGTTTGCACGGTCATCAAGACTGTTCACCTACAATGATATGGCACGCCTAAACTTTATTGAGACAAAAGGATTAAGGATGCCATCTGGTCAATTGTAACGAAATTCCTGGGGGGGCGGGGTCACAAAGGATGAAGGCAGCGATAAGATGGAGTCAAAAAATGTGTACAACGACATGTGGTATGAGGCCAGACTAGGAAGTCGAAATAATTGGGGTTGATACCGATACCGATCGAATACCTGTGGAAGTTATGACGATGGAGAATAGAACTGCAGAGCAGTCATATATGTGATGAAATGAGAAAATGGAGCTGGAATATAAGATTTTCATCATCAGAAGCAGTGCAATAAGGTAGGAAAACTGAACATTTTCCGACTTGGAACGGTTGCCACTGAGGCAATACTGAGCATTGAAACTTTATGCACATTAAAATTATAATGCAACAAAATTAAAATTTAGCGCACAGATTATTCGAGTAAAAATGTATGAATAAATAAGTATTTAATGAAAAGGCGTCGTAATATGCCGTAATGGGAAGTGAAACTTTTGTGTATAATAAGTTTTATTAAAATAAATCCTAAAAATGACAACACGATCTATGCTTAGAACAAGGATTTGGATTCAATAGTTACTGATTCTTTCTTTCTAATGCTTAAATGAAAGAAGACTTATTAGAGCTATACAACAGATTAAAGGGAACTGTATGGGGCACATTTTAATAAATGAGTTTTTAATGAAAAGATTAGTTAAGGGAAAAGCTCAACAGCTCAATTTTATGACGGAAATAAAGACAGGAAGGACATATGAACAGCTATTACAGGCAGCGAGGACAGTCATGGAGGGAGCAATACAACTGAAAACTAACAGAGGAAAGAGTCACAAAAGAAGAAAAAGAATTTACGCAATGAAATCAGCAAACCGGTGTGCTTATTGATGGTATTTACCTTCAGTTACCTTCCAGATAACAGATGAGTACGTTATTAGACCTGCTCCACTGAGCTCTGCAACTTCTTCGTCATCAACTGTATACATGACACATTTTACGTCAGTTTTCACAATGAAACAATGGGACACTGAAATATTTTCCAAATGATAAAAGGACGACACCTCAAATTTATTTTGTCATAATCAAAAAGGATAACGGAAACAAAAGAGTAACACGTAGGTGGGTGAGATAGCGTGAGGAATGGCACTTGTGGGAACCAAGGGCAAATCCGTTGATTGATTGATCGTTTACAGTCAGAGGCTGGACGTGACCAAAGGGACATGGGTAAGGCTCCGAAACTGGGCAACTGACAAAAGAGATAAATTAAGGAAAACGACAAGTGAACAACGACGGAAAAAATGAACCCATGGAAAAAGATACCCCATATTGCTGGAGGGGCGGGGACATGCTGAAAGGCTAGTTAGTGGGATTGTTGCCTTTCCGAACTTGAAAAAAAACCACAAAGTACATTTACACAGAAAATGAATAGTTTAAAAGACATGGAGGGGGTATGGATTCAGGCAAAATAAATAATAATAATAAAAATGCTGTCTTTATTGATCCGGCGAAACTAGGACCGTAGGTTCCTCTCTTACATTTAACCTTTTACATTCACAATTAAAAACACCCATGCCCTGAGCGGGACTCGAACCCGCGACCTTTGGGTTAGCAGGCGGACACGCTACCCACCTGTCTAATCCGACCGGCGGAATGTACGGAAGGAGTGAGGTAAGTTAGCCATTCTTCTCTATTTTTTTAATGTGTAAATTGAAGAAAATATAGCCATTGTGAAACAAGAAACAAAAGCGCTTGGAAATAATGCAAGGAGAATTTGTTTTATAAGGTTAACAGAAAATTTTTTTAACTGTAGCAGATAGTACAAACGAAGCCAACAAAATATTTTGGGTAAAATTTTAAAACTTATGAAAATTTAAATTTATCATAAACAATAAAAAAAACATTAAAGATGGTAACTGTAGACAAATATAGGAACCATACTCGAACAAAAAATAAAATAAAGAGACAAAATCAATCAGGTAAAATAAAATTTGCTATTTAAGTTATGCATGTACAGACGACTAAATTTTTTTGCGTGAAGGGAAAAGATGATTTGCGTATTTATGCACGAATGGATGCACATAATAACAAATATGGCGCCAAATCATCAGATGTAAATTTATATTTAGGTTAATGCATTTATCTAGAGAGTGTATTCATTATTCGCTGGCACACCATCTCAAAACGGTCAGCCCTTTTTTTTCTACACCATGATTAAATTCCTCGCTAGTACTCAACAACGTCTATGTCACGAGGGGTTAGGGACACCAGAGCGGATGACTGAAGGAAGTGTTGCTGAGAAAACCAAGCGAGGATCTCAGGAAGTTATGTTACCTCAACGGTTCAATCACCTGAACAAACCTCCAGACCCAAATACTTTTTTTCCCTTCTAACCCGAAATGAGTCAACATATCACCAAGCACCTCTCAACATTGCGCCTCTAAAGTATAGAGGGTGCGGTTCCTCCGCCCCCCCCCCCTCCCTCACCACTACCCCCGCTTACAAGAGAATCCCATATTTCCCACCGAATGGCCATGTGAAGATGACCATCCTTCAGGCTGCTAGATTAGACCGTCTTAATCTCCTCGAAACTGGCCCCGGGAACCCCCCCAACCGACTGCAAAACCTCATATAACCCACCAACACGCCCCCCCGTCCCGCCCCTCCGCATCTCCCTCTCATCTTCCGCCCAAAATAAAATTGGTTCCTCTTCCGGGAACGGGACGAAATGGAGCGTAATGTAATGGTGCACGTCCGAAGCACGGGATGAAGAGACGGAGGTAGGGTGGGGGGGACAGTAGGACCTCTCCTCGACTCCTTCCTCGATGTCCTTAAGGCCTTCACCGCCTGTAAATTATTAGCCTTAGCTTCCCCCGTTCAATACTTCCTTGGAT
>WURS02469829.1:0-13097 GCA_011762765.2 Rhinocypha anisoptera | reverse complement strand
GCCATCTCTGTCACGCATTGACAAAGAGTGCCCGCTCATTTTAAAACAAACCGCATGTTTCTATCTGTTTTCAGTCCGGAGAAGAAAAAATGGGGACCTTACAACTTTAATGCATCTCGTACATACACTTCATTTAAATTAAAAAATTAAAAATACTGCACAGACGCAAAGGTTTATGCTGCCGAAGATATGCGTAAGTACTTGATATACACTTCATTTAAAAATCATTAAAGTCCTCCAATATGTTTAAGTGATGTTGGAGATGCGAATAATTTATGCCGGGGGTTGAAACGTGTTTTTACCTGCTTCGCTAAAATGAACCGCCTGAAATTCTCAAGATAGATTCGACCTATGTTTAAAACCACACTTCAAAAAGTGACTCCCAACCTGATTCTTCCAAAATCTCGTTACATTGATACGTCGGTCATATCACAAACTTTCACAAATGTAGCTGCTGTGGGTTGCACTCGACCTGACTCCAAAACTAATAGTGCATCGTGTGGTGACCATGCACTCGAGGCATGTTCGAAGTGAGGCATGGCCAACGAAAAATAACAGCGCTCTTTTACCGTCCCCTTAAATTTCACTAGTACCCTTCTCATGAATCCTAACTTTTCACTTACTACTCCAAAACATTTCCTGATTTCCTGAACATGTTTTTCCCACGAGTGTTATCGTAGCGCTTAAATATTTAATGTGCACTACACAACTTAAAAATTTCTTCCTTAATACCGTTATATACGCGCGTTTTTGGACGGTCATTCATTTATCCAAAAAGACAGGTACGTAATTTTAGCGGTTAGATGATCGGCATATGGTTGTTAAACTATAGTAACTACATTGGAAATGAGGATTGAAAAACGCGTGATAGGACAACGTAATTGAAATCCTGCGGCGTTACTGGATGTATCCTAGCCAATTATCGACCTGGAACCAAAAGCTCGTTTGCAGCACTCCCATGAAAGGATAATTTAAGGAGTAATGATTTCATGTCTCCATCGATGACTACGCTATTTAATTAGTTGACTCCATATTTTCTCCTCCAATTTATTTTCGTAACTCATCATACGCCAAGAGTATTTAATCAAAGGGCCAATTTCCCCATTATTTTTAGATATACATATTTCGATCCAATTCAACTTTCTCCAAACCTCTGTTTTTAAACTCCAAATGGTACTCCAGATCTGATACTTCCGAATGAAGGGATTAATAATGAAAACCGTAAAGTAATTCAGACCAAATCCACTAACAAACTTGAATTCGGAGATACCGTTCGCTAAAGTGGGGCTAATTATCACGGATATGGTGCCCTTTGAAGTCCCATGATTGGTTATTAATAATTTAACCTCGCAGGGGGAGGGGAGCGAGAGGTGGGCATTTACCATCAACCTCCTGTGCTCACGAAAATTAAATACGGCCCCCAGGGAAGCGAGCGCATTAAAGCGATTATATTAATCAATAATTAAATGAGACACAACTTTGAATGATGCCACGTCAAATCTTTAATCGGCCACTCACCGATTCTGTGGCATATCAGTAGCCAAACGCAAAGCTCTGCGAACAATCAAGGGAGTCCTTGAAAGGGAGCATCATTTGGGCATGCTACTGATGCTGCGAGAGTGGGTCAGCAACAGACATTGTTTACCATTCAACCTGTGACGTGGAATAATATGTATGACGCAATAGTGGACATGAGGTGTAGGGAGACGGCCATTTTGTTATAGTTTTAATTTTTCCAATAATAACCTTTACTTTATTATATTAATTTTTATTTATTGTTTAATTAAACGCACATACCAGTAAATTCATAGAATAAAGTAAACTTGATGACTCTACCCACACAATCTTACTTACTTTAATCTCTAATTGTTCGAAAGGTTAAATGTATGAGAGGAACATGTAGTCCTAATTTCGCCTGCTTAATAAAGACAACATTATTATTATTATCATTTTAATTAATAATCTTATATTTAATCACCTATGTTGATAAGTGATTAAATATTAAATTGCAAGACAATGAAGGCGCACAAAATAAATCAGATTTGCAAAAAAATAGTATTTACTTTAGATCTGGGAACATTTTATCCGATAAAAACTTTTGAATTTGCACAATAATGTCTTTTAAATAAATATAAATTAGTAACTTCACTATCACAATATTTGTTCGGAATGGCAACAATTCAGATCGAGTTTTCTTTTTTCGTGATGGATGTGAGGTTTACACTAATCGCTCGGTAGATTTATATACAGAGATATTTACTGAAATAGGAATGGCTGTTTCAGAGGAAAAAAAGTGTGTGCCAGGATCTACTATTCAATATTAGAAGGCGCATAAAGTAACATAATTCGTAAGAATAAGGTACATCACATTGTTACATTTTTAATATCCTATTGATTTTTCGGAGTCCATTTTAAATACATCCGTTCCACGGTCTATTTTGTCTGATTTGATCTCGGTGGTCTGATCTGCTATAGTAAGACGGGTCTAGTAATATGTAAGCCGTTAAACTCTTAGCTGAAGTGGTTTGCCGAAAATTTACAAGGCAGATTTAATCAGAAATGCAATCTACGTCTGAAGAGTGGCTCCCAAATCGATTCCTCCAATAACATCGTTCCACGGCTGAGTTGTTCACGACAAATTTTCAAAATCAAGCTGCTCCCAATGCGATTGAAAAAAACTAAACCTGCCTCACGGGGGTCCAAGGGGTTCCACACTAATGCAAGAGTACGCGGATAGGAAATACGCTAATTAATCCATTCATTACCCTGATCAAGAGTACGTATTACGTTCTCTGAACGTTGGAGGAGACAATGACATTTTAAATCTGATTACGTGTCTGTAGTCTGATCTATCGCAGCAAGACGGGGCCAGAAAAACGTCTTAAACCACTACGCTGAAGTGATAAGCGTCAAATTAATAAGTCAAACAAATACTAAAATGGAAACCTCCAGAAAAATTTAAATAGGAAGACCAAGAAGAAATTTGGAATAGGGAATACAGGGAGTAATTGGAACAAGAGAAATGAGAGAAGAGGAAATGAAACTGAGTGTGGGAGACAAAACAAAAAGGACACTTACAAGATTAGTTCGTACGTTTCGGCTGATGGACCGTCTTCGACAGCGACAAAGAAAGTACTGCAATGTACTAAACAGTACTTTCTTTGTCGCTGTCGAATGCGGTCCATCCTCCGAAACGTCCGAAATAATTCCTGTGAGTGTCCTTTTTATTTGTGTCTCTGTTCTCAACTATATCTGTTTATTTGTTTATATATATATATGCTTTGATTCAAAGTTAGTTTCCGCTTAATGTTTAGAACTCTACACTTTAATGATGGCAACTTAAAAGTTGCAGGTCTCACTGCAACCGTAATTGGCTTAGTTAGTGTTGTTTGTGGTCAGTTGAATAACAAATAAAAATTAAATAAGTATGAGCTCACCGTCAATGAAGAAAGAAAAGCATTAACCGTTTATTATTAAATGTATTACATCTGCTCTCGCTGTTCTACGAAGGAATGGGTTTCCAATGAAAAAATAAAAATAAAAGGATGAATTTTTCTGCGTGATAATAATCATCTTATGTAAAACAACAGAAACACTTCTGGGGTGTGGTCAGAAAAAAATTCTCAAGACATTAGCAAGAAGACGAGAGTTAAGGCAGTAAAAAGAAAGGAAATACTCTTCCAGTGCTTGTACATTTATTGTAAAAATCCTGATAAACCTAAGAAATTCCTTTAGATATTCCATATATAATCTTATTACACTGGATATATTATATACTCTAATAATTTAATACAGTGGAATTTAGATAACTTCTATAATTCTAAATCCTCTTTAATTCGACTTTTTCTGGTTCCTAGCATTTTGTATGTAAAAAAGTTAAAAAGTCATTAGAATGCCTATGGTCTCAGACATTTTTGACAAACTGTATATGTGATTTCTTATAATATATATATATATACACACATACACACACATGCCCCCTTTTACAATCCGCCCCTCCCCTTTATGTAACTTTTTGGGATAATTAGAATTGTTTTAATGGTCCCTTAAGGTTTGAACTGTACAAGTTCCACTGTATTACTAATCATCCGGGACGCAGTAACACAAATTTGAAACAATCATCGTCACCAGGCAGTTTAGAGGTCGATTCCTAACGCTGGGTGAAGATGTGGCATTGCGACGTTTCGCCGACATTCCAACCATCATTTTCTAGTCCAAAGAAAAAGAGAGAAACAAACGAGTGTTACCCTGTTGAAACCCACACCTCAACAGATAAAAGCAATGCAGAATAATGACTGATCTGAAGAAGCTGGTGAAAGGACGACGGTGAAACTGCTTTCCAGCGATGTACGAAAAATGGTACTTACTCGGTGGCAGATATTACAAAACGAAAACCATGATCTTTACTGGATTTTGTCTTATAAAAAATATAACATGACACTAATAATTTCTATTTCTTCAGATTTGACCATACAGACATGAATGTTTTCGGGCGGTCAAAATCTCATAATGTTTTAGGGACAGTTGACATCTCTAATTAGTGTATTCCCATTTGAACCTTAGTTTTGTGATTAATGCCTTGACAAATTAAGTTCTGTAATGCTTCCCCACATTAACTCTGTATTCTCTTCGTGAATATTATCTCCTTGGGGCTGATTTCCTGTTACTTCAACAAACTCTCTTTAGATTTCCCAGAAATCGTTTAATCTCTGCATTGTCTAGAATTTGCCATTATTCTGTGAAAAATGTTTTAATCTTCCATGAAACGTCATATCCTGCGCATATTTTTTTGGTTTTTGTCTGCTAAAATATTTATTTCTAGTGGACGAAATACGACCCTTAAGTAAGTGCCAACATCTACATTAACAATTAAGAATTACCCTGAAACTACCGCTAGGGCGTGCGGCAACGGATGGATCAACACCAGACATGTATTAGGTACATGCACACATGCATAAGTTGTTTAGTTAACAAACAACTTTCGTGCAAAAGCATTCAAAATCTCATGCGAAAATATGAATACCAGGAAAATTGAATGAGAATGCAAGATAACAACATAAACCACCACCTATATTAACTTTCCTCTTCTCGCTTGCGATCGTATCTGTTCTCTAATCGCACGATGAAATAATGAAACTTTAAATCCATCCATTTTAGAGGATATCTCACTTATTTTATGATTCACGACCGACCCACAGTATTTAGACGGGTCTTTTTAATATGCCTTTAAGCTCTCGCTGAAGTGATCTGCCTCGAATTTACAAAATAAATAACTTCTAGAAGAAAAAGATTATACTTGGGAGAAAAATACATACATTGTTTCCTCCCATGAAAAATCCAGGAATCATTCCATTTATACTAGTCCCTATAGTCCCTAAGTGTCTGGTCATAGGTAAGCAAATAATTATGTGGCTAATTACTCTTGTCTTGCACCGGAATTTAAGCTTGAATATTTACCTGCAATCATCTTTATAAATAAATTTATTTTGTTTGGTAATTTTGATATCTAAATGAATATGGTGACCTTAACAATAATTAACCACCTGCCGGGAGACCATGAGGTTCCGGATTGAGGTCCAGCAGATCACTCTTGATTCTTAGACCTATGAACAGGATGTTTGATATTCTAGGTAAAAGGCTCATCTTGGAAATCATTGGAGGCTCGAAGGAGTGACGCTGCCTCTAAATGCGTCATTTCACGGAATCTAAATGTCAACTCCCACACGACACGAGTGATGTCACCCACACTGCACGATTAGTTGATTCCTGAGATACGGTGGCGATATCATGCAATGATGAGACAACGGGGACTGGTATGATGCCAATTAAGTTAGACGGTACTATTAAATAATGTTTCTGAATCGAATAAAATAAGAAATAATTCTGGAAGAGGCAAAAGAGAAGAGGAGATGCGAAGGGTTTTTGTGTGTGTGTGTATATATATACATATATATACACACACACAAACAAACACGGAACCGCAGACAGAGTGGGTCTCCAAATTTCATTTGAAAATACATAATGACTCGCAACAAATTGGCACCAAAATTTTTGGAAATGAAATCCGGCAAAATCAAAAGAGTTCTTCAATTAAAATGTTTAGGTGAAACCATTGAAGACTCTGGCCTAGATATTATACTCAGTAGATCATATCTGGAGAAAATATTAAATCTAAAATTAATTCTTAGGCACCAAAATCTATACAACAAAAAAATCAACTGTATATTCGTTGATTTAAAAAATAACTATGATTCAGTTGATCGCGTATCCCTCTTCAAAATTTTGAAAGAGCAAGGGATATAAAAGAATGTAGCAGGAATAAAACAGAAATTAAATTAAACACAGACACAAAATTAAAGTAAAATCATCGGTGAAATTTCAGAACCTTTTACAATTAAATCAGGAGTAAGATATGGAGATGGCCTCCCTCCATTATTTGTTCATTGCGCCCTAGAAAAAGTAAGCCTAGAATGGCGCAAGGAAAAGATGGAACTCAAAATTGATCAATCAATAAAAATAGGAAAAAGTGAAAATCGAATAGACTGCCTGGCCTTTGCAGATGATATGGCGATGTTGACTCAGGACTTAGCTACAGCCCAAAAACAAATCGAAATCCTGAAAGGAACCGCAGACAGAGTGAGTCTCCAAATTTCATTTGAAAAACATAATGACTCGCAACAAATTGGCACCAACATTTTTGGAAATGAAATTCGGAAAAATCAAAAGAGTTCTTCAATTTAAATATTTAGGCAAAACCATTCAAGACTCTGGCCTAGAAAAGCCTGCAGATGAAATTCATTGTGAAAAAATGCAAACTTTCCTGAGACTCACGCAAAATGTCTACAGCAAAAAATTCATTCCCAAATACACGAAGTTGGACATTACAAAACAGTAATGAAACCAGAATATCTTTATGGTCCAGACACATTAATATTAAACAGGAATAAAGACATAGAAGATATCCAAAAGAAAGAAAGGAAATTTATTAGAAAAATTTAGGCCTAATAGTAAATGATAAATAATCATACAGGTTAAGAGCAAATCGAGAAATTCAAAAGTATGCAGACATACTCTAATGCATACATATTCTAATGTGAGAAAACGCAGGCTAAAATTCTTTGGGCACATAAAAGGAATGGAACCAACCAGGTTAACATGAAAAAATTTGGAATTTTATTAAAAGCAAAGTAAATAAAAAATTAAGACCATATAATAGATCGCTGAAATTAGGAATGACTTGAAAGAAGCCGGAATTTCGCAAGAAGATATTAGTAAAAAAAAATTTTTCGTAAAACAATGGAAGATTGGGTTGAAAGGAAATATAAACACACTTTGCGTTTTTCCTTTCTCTTTTCCTCTTTATATTTCCTTTCGTAATGGAATTCCACAAAGACTCGGCCTCAACTGAACTCGTATGAAGATTGGGTTCTTGGACAGGTGCGAAAGCATAGGAAGACCAGGATAACTTGGTCTGATGAGAGAAAGAGAGAGAATGATGGAAGTGTAGAGGAAAATAAAAGTGAAAGCAATAAAACGCCAATATTTGTTCTTCGCGTGGTCCAACAAGGACCTAGACGTGTATAATAATGTGTGTGTGTGTATATATATATATATTACTTTACACAAATTTATTACTTTACCACTATTATGAGATACTTCTTCTCATGGCTGCTAGTCACGTCCATCAAATCACTTGACCGTCCTTCTCGAATCGTTTTCTTTCATGCTTCGCAACTTATCACATACAACCTACGGCAAAATCCAAGCTAATTAAGTCATGATTTATCGTATGATGTCTCGTAAATTTAAATGCTTGTTCCAAGACGGAATACGCCTTCGGTGCCCTAGATTTGACAAGTTTCCGTTTTGCTCTTTTGCGTGCATGGCGGGAAGGATGAGATAAATAATTAATCGGCACTACATTTAGAACTCAAGGTCAACATGCTGAATAGCCACGAGGTTTCATTACCGATAGAATTCTGAAATATGGTGTGGCTATACTAGCCTCTTCCATCAAGCTGCAAACCTTAATTTACAAGTGGCCGTTCTAAAAGTGTCGATCACCTCTTTAAAATTAATAACCATTTAGGTAAACAACTGGGGAAAACTTTTTTCACACGTAACAAGTCAGTGAACAATTAAGGGTTGTGTTATTTTGCGGGTTTAATCGTAGGCTCTGGCACCTGCGAGCACGTATTTTAACCATATAATACCAATTCAGCTCATAAGATGATTTTAGGCCATATGGTTATACCGCGTAATATGAGCACCAGGAGTCTTAAGATGGAAATTCCTATGCAGTCGTTGACGCGTGATATTTCTGAGACCCAGCCACTAGGGTTAGTAGAAGTTAAAACTCCCTAAAAAAATTGTTAAAAATACATCCTGCTTTGAATTCTGTCGTTTCAATTGCAAAGCCATAGTGCACTCAAGTCACCTCACCATACTACCAGGCGACCTGTCCCTACAACTCTGTCGCTGTTTTCATTGGACTCCCGATGCCCATCGGCCCCGGCCTACGTGACTGGTCCCGACCGAGAGTATGTGCCCCACTGAGGCTGACTTATGAATGACCCGAAAAGGAGCACTCCGGGCTCCTCCCATGGCCCCCTTCGACCTTGCGTCATAGTATCCCCTCCCCCCGCCCCCCTCTCTACGGGGGGTCGACATCTCCTCCTTATATTTCTCTCTCGAGGCGGAAGAGCGCGACATACCTTCTTCTTCGGGCCCTCCTTTCTCTTCGGAGGAAGAAGGGGGTAGGCAGAGGGGACCAACTCACGCCCCCCTCCAAAAACACCAAGTGAGCGCGAACAAAAAGAAAGTCGACCTTGCACGAAAAAGTTGCCGGTCGGGCGACTCCCCCCTCTCCCACAAGGTGAGTCGAGTCGTTCACTCCTGGCAATAAGAATGTGACAACGGTGGCGGCACCGCAATCCGCCGCTCGCTCCGAGTCTCCGCTGAAACGCGGAACTCGACGGAGGGCGCGGATTAGGCCGTCGCCCGATGAAGGTGCATCGTCCGGTTTTTCTAATCTCTCGGCTTGACGCATTAAGGCTGCGGGGAGTGGGGAGACGGGGTTTCCTTCGCTAGCTAAGAGGCAGGAAATCCGACAAAAGCCAAATGCAATGGCCGGGAACTACTATTGTATGTACTCGTAATTAGGCGCTGATGATTTTGGAATACGCGTGCAGTGTAATGATGTTATTGGAGGAGTTAGGTTGGGAGCCACTCGTTGATGGAAGGCTAAAATATAAATTAAATTTATTGTATCAATTAGAGGCAGATTACTCCAATGAAGAGGTTAAAGACATATCGCAAACCCCGTCATACTACGGCAGATCAGAGCACAGACGTAAAATCAGGGAGATAGATAAAGAGATAAAAATAAACACGGTCCCAGGGAAAGGAAAGGCAGTGTATATATTTTGTAGTTATTTTCCATGAATGTCAATCAAATGCAGTTTTTACATTTTTTCCGTATGGTGTGAATAATGTTTTGACATGAATGTTTTGCATGCAAGTAGCATCTGATAGATGGCTCATTCACGAAATCGAGATGGTCCAGCGCAGGACAACACGATTCGTTAACATTGGCTACGACAACACGAATATCGTTACAGTGATGTTTACAAAACAAGATTAGTAAGAAATTAAAAGTCGTTTAAAGCGAAGAAGGCTTAAAGCTTGATTAAACTTATTAAAAAACTTAGAACCGCTGAATTCAATGATGGAATTAGGTCAGTTTATCGTAGCCCAACCAACATAGGGCGGCCCGATCACATTCACAAAGCAAGAGAGATTCATGCCCAAACTAGCAGATTTAGAAACTATTTTTTTCTGTGGACAATAAGTGAAAGCAACCGCTCAAAGATAGTTTTAACTATTTCTAATTGTTTATGAAAATATTTGCAACTGGGTTCTCTAACCCACTGCCACACACCGTCAGGTGGCTTGCAGGGTATTTTCATGTAAATGTAGATGGCTGAAAAGGACGCTTTCGACGGACACTGAATCAATGCGAAAAATTACAGGAACTACACTGCCAGTAGGGGGCACAAATCGTTTTATGCGGAGAAAGAGAGTTATCGTGTATACTTGTGTAGAGTTCGAGGATTTTTATAACCTTTTGAGGGCCGAACAATAAACGAGTAATTAAATTTGTGAGGGGTTTAAAAATCACAGTTCGGAGTTAAAAATGCGGCTCTTAAAAGCGAGAAATACCTAATTTATTACACGGAAAAAAAATTAACGACTCCATTTTAAAGGTTCTTAAATTTTTTTGAGCATTGAACACATCGGGTAAAGTTTCTCAAGCTTTCAGATAGTGTAAGTGCATATTCACCGTAAGCCGCCGGGGACCATTTAGACGAGGTGTTCTAGAGGACGGGGCAAAATAGCGCTCAGCTCTAAGTACGTTCGACGGGTTGCGTTCCGTGATTGCTACATCTCAGGCGTAATTTTGTTTCCCTAGTTCAATCGTTACCAAAATTTAATATTGTTACGTAGTTAATGTAAAACGCAGCCCCAACCCATTCAGAAATTTAAAATCTTGGGTAATTAAATTATGAATGACGCATTTCCAAATTGGAGTTACAGGAAACTTCGATTCACGGAGAAATGGCAGGACTTTATTTGTTTTCCCTTTGAAACTTCGAGCACATAATGTACTGAAGGTGGAGCGACCCAAGAGAAGTGTAAGAACTAACTTTGTAACTTTTTACAACATAATATTATGTTAACTCTTGCGCTTCGTTCATGCCGCTGTTTCTCATAAGTGTTATAAAATCGAACTACGCGATGCTTAGTATAAAAATAACTTTCAGAGGGATGAGAGTAACGCTCGCACGCGGTAACGCTGAATCTGAAGAGCGACGACAGAATCAGCTCAGGGCACGCACACACCGAGCCGTGTTAATCACGGCATGCCTAGAACTGCGATAATACGCACGTATCCAAACCATTTTCTTGGGGAAGGGAGTAACTTTGCGCACAACGGAGGGAGATGAGATCGTGCGAACGGGAACGGAAAGTCGTCCGCTTCGTGTGCTTGGAGACAGTGCGAACATGACCCCTCTAATCTTCAGTGAACACAATTGTAGTGGATAAATGATTCCACGCAAGTGAATTAGCCGAGTCTCTTCCTTAAAGAGCACTACTTAGATTTCCCCTTCGGCTGTTGTCTCCTTGGACTCTCCGACTATTATATCCGGCCACAGTTTATCCGGATGGGTGAAGGAGGAGGAAAAGGGAGAAGTGAATCATAAAATTAACTACTTATATTATCCGCATAAGTAGAGTAACTTGCCTCGTGAATCATAGGTTCTCCAGCGAAATACGAATAATATTCTGGGAAATGAATCCATGGAATGATAAGGTGCTTCCTGGCTTGTTCCAGCCAAGAGGATAGATCGGCATAAATGATGGGAGTATGGCGTGAGAGTATGGCATGGAATCCTGGTGCTAAATTAAAAAAATAAATTGTGGTGCTAATTTATGACATTTGAGACATTTAGACATTCCGTTATGACATTCCAAAATTGGGAGAGGTCAGATACATTAGAGTACATTACATTAAAATAAATTAATATGTTCTTCATTTGAGCACTAATGTTATGTTCTAAAAGAAACACAATGACCAACATCTACGAAATACCCTGCAAGTCACCGCATGGGCGTGTGGCTCATTTCATGAAAAAAAACGTTAAAAAAACTCATTAAGATTCTATTCATTATTATTATGACAAATATTATGAATTATAGGGAAATTTAATACTCTTGGAAGATAACTACAAAACATATCATGCATCCTATTCATTGGCTTCACCCTTGCGACCATATCCATTTTGTTCTCTAATCGTACCAGGAAAAATTGACATTTAAAATCTTTCCTTTATAAAGTCTATCTATTTGATTTTGTGTCTGCGGTCTGATCTATCATAGTAAGACAGAATTTTTAGTTCCTTTAATAGTGGCCTGTATCAAATTTACCTAGTAAATATTAGTTGTATTTCAACATACGATTACCTAGTGGATGTTTCTATGCCGTTCATACCCCTAAAGTGATACTTGACCATCCATATTCTTGGATTGATTCCTTATCCGAACAGGAACACGTCAGGGAACTGAAGGATATGTTTTCCATTATAAAAATGTGATAGTGTGATGTACGCACTCTCCGGGTGGGAAAATCAACAGTTAACAAGAAGAGTTTCAGAGTCAATTTCAAAAGCTATATACTCATCGCATACTAAAGTTCTTCAGTTAATTCGAGGGATACAGAGAATTAAGAAACTTTGAAACTTCCAGAAAATAACAGTCGTTTATATAGATTTAGTCTGAATAGCAGTCTAGTTGATACACCATCAGGTATCAACATCAATCTGATTATGTTTACTATGTAAACGAAACCCTTTGTAAATAAACAAGTTTTTTTTGTGGAATTTGCAAAGTTTATTTATTCTGTGCATCACGAAGGAGTGCCACACAGGTAAGCCGGAGACAATTACTTATAATTCAAGGGAAACAAGTGAACACCGGTCCGGTGAAGATTTCACACCGCATACTTAACCTGCATACAGACTAATTTCAAGTGTGCCATAACGATTCGGTAGGGGAAAAAACCCTCTAACCTTTTTCTCATGTTATGGACTTAATGGACAGAGTTTCAGTAATTTTGAGAGTATCAAAATCGTGGGTAAATATACCCTAACACATTCATTGTTAACTTGGGAGAGGTAAGTTACGAATTTTCGAGGTAAGGGAGAGGTAAGTTACGAAATTACGCGTGTAATAAGACTAATGAACTATAATTTGATAAAAATATACTTAATTTATGACTGTGGTCTGATCTAAGACAGGATTTTTTGTGTATTTAATCCCTTTGAAAAAATGGGCTGTTTAAATTTTAGTATTAATAGATAGAAATAAATAATTATTATCATGGTGGAATATATAATGCTTCGTATAGCCTCCTCACCCTTCACAATTTTGCTGATTCTTGTGACAACTAATGTAAGCTCGCCAAAAAATTACTTCGTGCGAATCAACGCCTCTCGTTTGCACCCCCGTACCGAACATGCGGCGTCGGAGGATGATGG
>WURS02469808.1:0-13097 GCA_011762765.2 Rhinocypha anisoptera | reverse complement strand
GTGACGACCTAGGTTTCGACACGTTGTGTCATCATCAGGTGAAGGTACAGATTTAGTTGCACTTATATATACAAGTCAAGTTTTTCCTTAAAGTCCCTCTCATCAACCCCTTCATTTTTTCAAATTCCTCTTTTGATTATGCAATTCTTCTTCTAATATCCTGGCCACTAAGTCCATTTTCCTCTATGATTATGGATATAAAGACGTGAAATTTTTCTCATAATAATTTCACAAATTTCATAAATTTCCTAAATTGAATTTCGTAAGGTTAAAAAATTTCACAATTCCACAAAAAGAATACTTCACTCTTTGTTCTTCCTCTATGATGCCACCCAATAAAGCAAACTTTTTTATCTGTTTCTGCTTGTGCCCCTGTATGACATTTAACTTTCTTTCCGATCCAGTTATTGTAGTTCCGTGGTAACTATTTAATGTACTGCCCTTTGGTCTGAGTACTTAGCTGCATTAGAACAGATGAAGTACCTATAATGCCGTTGAAGAACAAGAATTTCTAAGAACTGGAGTCCTATTTAGGAATTCCTATAGAAATTGAGGTTCTTAAGTGGCTTCAGAAATGAAATATTCGTTAATGATAAGATAGTAGGCCGATTTTTGTCGAAATTATCACGGCTCACACTGAAGACTATGAGTGTGCTCCAACGCAGAGTGATATCAGTACACGTGCCCATTACTTCTTACACTTGTTCTTCCAATCGCCCTTAGTTCATATATGTTATTTGGATTGCGAAATAAAATTCTTTTGCATTCCCTTTATCCTGAGCGTATGAGTCACACTAGTGAAACACACAACTTGAAACGATTAGCACATCAGTCAAGTGCTTGTTAGTACATGCCTAATGACGAATGAATAAAGCTGATTGTGTTCTGCTGTATGTTTTTCAATGTACTGAAGTATATACCTTTTATTTACTTTAATTTTTCAGCTGCCATGTCCCTCACTTTGGATAATGATTTCCCGAAACCGATTCAAGCATTGTCTTTATATTTTCTAAGAAATATACCTTCGATACCTTGAAGACCGACTTATCGTAACCAGTGACCGTCAATTTTTCAAGAGGGAAGAATACATTCCAGAGATCGTTCTTATAACAAGGTTGCCCCGATAATGAGCTATGAGAACAAAGAAGAAAAGAAGAAACAGGTAAGGAATAATTTTTTTCGATCGGAATGATCGTTCTCAATTAATATATTGCGTCCATAAAAAGAAGATAAATTAAAAATAGATGAAATAGCTTTAAAGTTAGCCCATTATGAAATTTCACCATTGAAGCATTTTGTATCTGTCTTTCGGATCGTGAACCGAGTTGCTAGTCACAATGTTTTCGAAGAAACGTAATTTATGGTTTCAAGCGTCAACGGTTACAACCTGGACTTTAAAGTAGACTCCTCAGTCGGAAATCTACTTTCTCCACTTACTAAGAAGACTATGCCCCTGGCGAATGGGCAGATAACCTACAGGCTGTCATTTTGAAATCAACATATTTAGTAATCCTAAATTTTCTATGTTAGTGAATGGAAAAGAGAATAACACAAGCTAAAATAAATTATTAGTTTGCCAGTGGGTGAAAATCAAGTCGTCAGAATAATTTAAACCCCCGCGGGAGAAAAGATAAGCGCTAATGACAATGCATTTGAAAGAACAGATATAGTCTTATGTTTTGGAGTCCGCTTGAAGTTAATTCTTTTCCGGACATTTTATTTGTACAGGAGGGCAAAAATCTATTGATTTTCTCCTGAGTGGAAGGGAAACCCATTGAATTCTTCTATGATACATGTAGATATTTTTTATTCTTCTTTTACAGTATTTCTTTAAATTCTATGAATTTATAATGCCAATAATTGGAATATACGAATACATTAATTAGTTTTACACGGACATTCTGTTAACTTTAGAGTAAACTTGTGCAGCAGAAGAGCTACTCTACCTACGATACAGAAACAATAATTATTCTTTTGCATTTACTTTATGTGTGACCAACTGCTTCAGAAGTTTTAGCACATAATAGTTAATATTTTCCTTATCAAAGGCGTGATATTTCATTTAGGATGTTTATTTGTGAATGTTTTTAAATGTAACTATAAATATTACAACGCAATATTACATCAGTTAAAATTTAAAGTTCAAACATGTCTAGAGGTACTTACTGCAGTTAATTAATTATATTTGACGTTTCTCAACGCTTAGGTATACACGAAATTTAAAGAATTGACGGATCTCGTTCTATCAACACTTTAAATGTAGCGCCAAAGATGACCTGATAATGTTTGCGAGTCTTGCTGTGATCAACATGAAAGAGAGGAACTATAAACTCTACGGCAATCTATCAGTTTGCCATTGCATACTGACAATTAACTCAATTGTGGGTCGAGGTTTCAAAACCTAAGTTCGAATGTAAAAGTTCAAAAAGGCAAGTTTCAAAAATATAAAATTTCCAAAATATACAATTCAATTTTCCAATTCATTTTTTCAAAATATACAAATTTTCCTAGATTAAATACTCGTTGTAATAAAGAATAATAAAAGTGTTAAGATTAAATATTGTTACATAAAATAAAAACTGCAAATTACATAAAAAAATGTAGGCATTCTAAAAAATCATTATTTTCAACATAAGAACATTTTTAATTAATATTGTCGTTTACCTTCCAATCAGCACGATCTAACGTAACTTAAAATAAAAAAAGAGGGTATGCTGATAACTAGAATGTCACTCTATTTATTTACATGTTGGAAAGTGATGAAATGGAGCATTAAAATTCTGAGGAATAATTTCTTGAACCTTTTGCATTGGAAAAAAATTTTAACTTTTGGATTGGAACGAATATTTTGGAACTTTCGTCTCCCTATCATTAGCTTCGTAGTTCCATTATTATTAGTGGCACATTTTGAAAGATTATTTTTTTTGAAAATTGATTTCGGTTGAGAGATTGGAGTCATTTCGACCATTGGCTTAGCCTGACCGCGCCCCAATTCGTCGTGCTTTTCATCACATAGTTGCAACATCAAAATTTCACATTGTACGTCTTGAGAAAATACCCAAATTAGGAGTGATTTTTACTAAGTTGAAAAAGTGAAATAGGATTCCTATGCAGAGTAAATGTCTTTTCGCGTGTCATTTGACATTCTATTTAAAATGGCCGTTTTCTTCAAAAAGGTGAAATACAGAAGTCGAGTCGATTAATGAGTGTAAATTTTTGGCAAAAAATCATCCCAGTTGGGTTATTCCCAATAAATTTTCAAATAAAACATTCTCTCTAATTAGTCATTTTTAGGGTTAGCGGGAGCAAATTCTTATATGCCACTATCGTAAAGTATTTTTGTCTAAATTCTTTGATGAACAATTTTTTGGCCTTTTACTTTTATATTCGTGGACGTAAGTATTAGGCCTAAGGGATTGGAAAAAATCAGATAAAATGATACTCTGCACTGTTCTATATCGTCAAGATTTAAGTTTGATCAACAATAGATCTTTTCCTTGAAAACCTTTGCTCTTTCAACTAATGCGATAACATTATTTGTACATGAGAGTGGTTAACATGATAATAAAATTAAATTTGGAATGCAATAACAGCTCAGTCACGGTAGTGTGGCTGAGCTGTTTGATGTTGGAGAAACTATACTATTTTGGTATTTTTACCTGTAAACAACATTCGAGCGTGATTACATTCCTAAATTAGTCATGAAAGAGCAAATTAAATTTTTAATTCGTAATATCCAAAATTTCATCCCATTGAGTTTTTTTTTTAGATACACGCCCTAAAACTTTCTAAATCCGAATTATATATAGAAGCCCTTTATCTCTGCAAGTTGGAGACGGAAATACATATTGGTCGGCATATGCGTCTCAATTTGACCGATAATCCAGAGACAAATGGAATGACCCCGCCCTTTCCTTCTCGTGTGGTCCACGAGTCCAAACCTCGAAGTATAAATATTATCCGACCGTAAAAACGCTTCGTTTCGAGATGTGTGGGGGTTCTCCCAATACTCCTATAATATTCCTAACCAGGTCATGTGACGTCCAGATGATATCTAAGCCTCGACAACGGTGAGTTCTCGTCCAAAAATTTCTATCCGCCGAAACGCACCCGATCACTCCGGGTGCACTTTGGGCGCTATGTTTTTTTCGCTTCCTCCCACATTGTTATGGGTGAGGATGTGAGCTGGTTGACAGCCACGGCCTCGCCTTTCCGCATTCGTCCACGGGATAAGACTCCGCGATGTGATACGCGGAAGAGAGGCAAGAAGCGGCCGAGGTCGGACGAACCGTTAGGGAAGGGAGGGGGACGAAGAAGGGTTCGAGAGGAAGTGGTGAGAGCCAGAGGGGCGGTGAGCGCCGAAGGACGTGTGCGATGGAGAAAAACAACCAAACTAAGAATTGTGGGAGCGACATAAATTTAAAAAGATGATGAGTGCTATTTTGAAAAGTTAATTTTCAACTAGTTGAATTCAACCGTCCTGACAAGAACGGAACTTCCGTTCTTATAAGAACGGAAGTTCACTTCACAGCTGAGGCTACAAAGCTCTTCCGAAATACTCCTCACGGTTTTGAAACCAGTTAGAAATTTTTTTTGGTAGTTTAAGATCTGTGGCAGCGGCACCGGTATTTCTAGGCAGTCGTTTAGCCAATGCTTGTTGATGAGGAATCAATTAAATTTCTTATGCCAAAAATAAATGCGTTTTCCCACGTTGGGACCCAAACAATGAATAGGCTCATTCTACGTAAGCCTTATTTGGTGAGGTGATAAACTTGTATCTGAAAGTGATAAACGTAGAAAGATAAAAAATAAAGTTATCAAATATTCCCTAAAATTATAGAACTACTTTAAAAATTGAAATAGCTAATAAATATAGGTAAGCAAATTTCTATTGTATATATTTTTGCTGATTTCCTGACCTCATTAACTGGGTCACTAACATGGGAGAGATGAATATTCTGTATTTACTTATTTTACATGGTTGATCTGAGAATCGCCTAAATACGTATTTCATTAAAAGTAATAATAATTATAACGCTAAATTCTAGACAAAATATTCGACCGAAATGACTCATTACATTTTTAATTATTAAGAGCGTTTTTTTTGCGGAAATGTGAATGGGACGAAAATAGAGAAGGGCTCTCATCTTTAAGTTCACAAAACAAGTGTGGCGTCATCTTTTTTTTAACAAATAGAGCCCCAAAAATCAGTTTTTTTGAAATAGCGGACAAACTATTGGTTTTGGCGTAAAATAATGTGTAAATGAAATTTAGAAAATAAAAATATCTACAAAATGAGACCTGATACATCAAAAACGGTTAATAAACAAAAAAATTATTACAAAAACATAAAAACGTGCGTTTTATAATATTGTGAATAATTATTTTTTTTAAATAAAAGAAGAGAATTTACACCTGAATCATGTGTGTTTTGACATACTTAAAATGTGTACAAAAACTGGGTGCTGTGCGATCAATAGTTTTTGCAAAATTTCATTTGTTTATCCCGTCGGCGGTAAAACTTAATAACTTCGATCGCGTGGGAGGTGGTTCTGAAAATTGAAAAGTTTAATTTTCAATGATGCAAATCGTTCTTCAAGGTCTAAATAATCACCCTGTATAAAAGCCCCCATCATTTTTGCACTTCAAAAAATGGAGAAGCAGCTTTAAAAAAATTTTAGTATTAGATTATAAACAAATAGAATAACTTTTAAACAAATGCATGTTATTTGAAACTATACTAATATTTTTAAAGCTGGCATTTTTCCTGAAAATTAAAAAAAAATTGTCACGATAGCTTAATTGGAATTCGAAATAACGTTTTTTTTAAATCGCTCAGTGCATTGTTAATATCATTTAGACACGTAACTATACTGAATTCAATGTTTTGCTGTTTAATTGTATCAATAAATACATTTTTATCTGAAAAAATAATTTATGTTAATTTATTAACATTGATGATTATACGTATATACGTGAGAGAAATAACCCAGTAAATATTTTAATTGGCTATTGGATTATTATTCTTTATTGTATATAATAAAATTAATATTATTTTAAATCTTTCTCCAAATAACCGTATAAAAGCCTATGTTTTATAACCAAGTAACCTAATAACCCTCTTATCATTTCAATTATTGGGTTATCATATTTTAAGAATGTATAATAATAATAAGTAAAATAATAAATTTGTATTTTTCTTTTTCAATTTATATACATACAAATACATACGGCAAAAAAATCCTTGAATTTTCGCATTCCAATTTTGATGATAATAATGTATACTTGTTAATATCAAATTATTATGCTGGATGTTATTATTTTTTTCGAGATACCCCAAATTAAAAAAAAGAACGTCAAAATCTGATGATTTTTAAGGAAGATATGACAATTTATTTCATATCATTTTGAAGTGTGAGGCTCAGAAGTCGGATGCGCGCGAGATCATACGCCGCCGCGCATGCGTCTACCCCACCACTTACTTCCACTCGCCGAGAGTTCAATCTTGAAATTTTGTACCACATTAAATCATTTTTTACTAGAATTACGTCAATACTATCGGTATGTGTTTTTTATACAAGTAAAGTACGAATGTCCTTTAAACAATGGGCATATTTACGCGTCTAAATGTTATTAACAGTTGACTGTGCGTTAAAAAAAAACGTTATCTCGAATTCTAATTAAGCTATCGTAACAATTTTTTTAAAATTTTTCATAAAAATGCCAGCTTTAAGAATATTAGTTTAGTTTTAAATAACATGCATTTATTTAAAAGTTATTCTATTTGTTTATAAGCTAATACTAACAATTTTTTAAGACTGCTTCTGCATATTTTAAAATGCAAAAATTATGGGGGATTTTATACAGGATGATTATTTAGACCTTGAACACGACATGCATTATTGAAAATTAAACTTTTCAATTTTCAGAAACACCTCCCACGCGATCGAAGTTATTAAGTTTTACCGCCGACGGGATAAACAAATGGAATTTTGCAAAAACTATCGATCGTACAGAACCCAGTTTTTGCACACATTTTAAGTATGTCAAAACACACATGATTCAGATGTAAATTCTCTTTTTTTAATTTATAAAAATAATTATTCACAATATTATAAAACGCACGTTTTTATGTTTTTGTAATAATTTTTTTGTTTATTAACCGTTTTTGATGTATCAGGTCTCATTTTGTAGATATTTTTATTTTCTAAATTTCATTTACACATTATTTTACGCCAAAACCAATAGTTTGTCAGCTATTTCAAAAAAACTGATTTTTGGCTCTTTATTTGTTTAAAAAAAGATGACCCACACTTTTTTCGTGAATCTAAAGATAAGAGCCCTTTTCTATTTTCGTCCCATTCACATTTCCGCAAAAAAAACGCTCTCAACAATTAAAACATGAAACAGGCCTTTTTTGAGCTAACTTCCCTGGTCTAATAAGTAAATTGATTTAGATTAAATCTCTTACTATCTAAACATAAAGAACTAGAATTAAAATAGCACATTTCTAGTTTGGAGAAAGTATTTGAGAAAACTTTAAAGCTTCATTCAGAACCCAATAAATTCAGAGTATAAACTACACATTTATAGCATATTAAGCCTGAAAACAATTGTTGTTTGATTATGAATCACCTCGAAAACTGAATTTATTGCTCAAAAGAATTGACTGAAAAGGTAGATCCTATGAGACTTCACTATTACTAATCGCTAATTATATCTTTATTTCGACGAAAAAGATCTGTCTGGTGCGATATCCTCATAAATAAAAGAACCCTAGATGATTCCCTTTAGTAATATTTTCATAAAACTAAAATTTTTGGGACAAACAAAAATATTTTACGATGGATTAGAAGGTATGTTATTTAGTAACGCCTCAATGGAGTGAACGTCCAAATAGTTTGAGCTATATGAAGCGATCTCCAAGATATTGATATCTGCCCATTGTTTCTTCTTAGCATTAATGGTGACAGTAGCGTAGTCAATAGTAAACTCCACCTATTCAATGCCGGTACTGAGCTGAATAAACCACACAGTCACTATGATAAATATATTTTGTGAAAGGATCCAGATTAAGTACGACGGAATGACAATAAGCCATTATAATTAAACCAGTAAAGAATGTGTACTACGAGTTTTCTGGGCGAGTAGTCCTGTAGTAACATCTTATTTTATCAGTAAAATTGAAAACGCAAATTTAAAAGTAACATCACCAGTAGCATATTGTACACGAGACGTCTCTTGAGGATACGTACTAGAACTGCAGGAAAGATGCACAACATATAACGAATAATCTAACTGATTTAACGGAGTCTGCAAAAAAAGTGGCGAAAAGATAAAAGATGAAATTCACTTTCCGTTTTTACTTTTCATCTCAACTTGTCTATGCCGCCTAGTCTTAAAGAGGGCAACCTTACATTTAGAACTATATCGGGCTTAATGATTAGCTCTACATTTGTGTACTGTGTTGTGTGTTTTAAGATGTACCTGATGATAAAATTGTAAGCTCTCTAAGAAGTTATAAGAATGACTCTGGAATTTAAACTACTTACTCTCAGAAGGCTAAAGTTCGTATAAGTGCAGAGATTAAGGCGGATAACGGGGAGGAGTAAAATTTAATTATTTTTCGCTCATGACAATGAACTAAAATAGATGCAACTAAAGTCACACAGCTTGGATCAGGGAGTTTAATTTTCCGCGGTTTTGACCACTAACTTCACGAAAGTCAATGGAGGAAACTTGAACAGCTCGAGTTTGAAAAAATAATTTGGGTGAAATGAATGTACATAAAACATTTGGTGATTCTGAATATCCAGAATTTTTAAATCATGTAGTACATCCATTATATTACCCTAAAATTGTGTATCGAATTTTCTAAAGTAACAATATTACAAAATTTACATAAATATTACGTGTTTTACATCAGGATAATTCTGAGATACATATTATATTAATCATTTAGGTCCTTTCAAGAAATGAGCTTGTTGATAAGTATATCAATATGTGGTTAACAGATCTTTAGAAGTTTTATTAAACAATTTTAAAATGACTGCTCAATTACTGTATCAACCAACCAAGTCATAACAAATCACGAAGTCTACCGGTAGCTCACAAACTGCCGGGTATGAATAGATTCAGGTGTAGGAGTTTTGTATGTGTCATATGTCCCCATGCACGACTTGAAAGACACTTTTGTTTCCCGCCTGGGCCTAAAAAGGCTTATAACATAATATAACGTTTCAATCCACTTCCGCGCGAGTGCATGAAAAGGGATGAAAAAAATCGCGGGGGCTTGGTGGGTGTGTGCTTTCGGCAGCTATATTATCTCGTTCGTGCGTGACGTCAGGCTTGGTCATGGAACAAATTCATTAGCGCGGAATCCTAAAAATGTCTCAAAACACATTAACTGCTCTAATTCCGTGCGATCCCCTCTTGAATTGAAGGTGAAGGCCAGTTTGCAAGGGGCGGAAGGACTTGATAAGAACCAGGCCAAGGTCGCAGTGGTGAGCCGAAGGACGCAGCTTTACTTAAACCTTCATACGCTACCACACTGCCTGGTCCGGCAGTTTTTAACGGGGTTATGGAGGACGAGGCAGGACTTAACTTTTCGCGGCGTGACGGACCTCTGATACGTCCAGAATTTTTCCCTCACAAAATATACGGGGCGATGCGCATGTCGCTGAGAGGGCAAGAATAACGTAACGAATGAATCCAGGGATATGCATTCATATTATACATATTCATTCGTGTAGGTATCAGAACACAAATTGAGGTATACAGGTATATAGGTATAGTGAATACCGTATTGGAAAGGAGGGAAGAACCCTAGAGGTAGACCAAGGATGGCATATGAGAAACAGATTATATACGTAGATTGTTAGAGTTAGGATCTATGAAGGTATGAATAAACTGGCAGGTGACGGGTTAGCTTGGAGAGCAGCGATAGATAAAACTGACTTCGGACTGAAAACATAGGATGGTGATCAATATTGGTGGCTGAGCACCGTCCGACTGCAATACCTACTTTATTTGATAACCAATAGGGAAGGACCAATGGAGAAGTACTCCCAAGACACAGCAAAAAAAGTTTCTTACGTTGAGAGTATATTTACAACATGAGGGAAACCAATTTTTTTGGAAATAACGTGGAACTCCTGTTAAGCCTAATCCCAAAGGAATTAAAATACGCAAATGGTTAAAGGATAACAGCATCAAGACCATGGACCAAGGGACGTAACACACAGCAACAGCAGAGGGATCGAAGATTTACTGGACATTGCCTTACCAAGGTATAATTACATCCATCTCTTTTTTCGCTATAACAGCCCTAAACAGTGACCCAGTGGCCAAGGAAACTCAGACAGAATATTGGAGAATAATGTTAGAGACAATAATGGAGAATAGTGTTAGGACTAAATGGGTGAGGAGTGGATTGATAGGCGGCAGGTTGGTTTCTTGGGGAGCTGCTATAACCCAATCTTCGGATTGATAACGTGTGATGATGATTTGAAGGAATCCTTCCAAGCCGGTAATACTAAGTACCACGTAGAACGACGGTAAGTATAGCATCATCAAGCCACACAAACCCCTATAATTTGTTACGCCAGGAACTTTTAGTATGTGTGTGTATTAGATTACTGTTGATGCGAGGTCTGATCTGAACATTTTCTGAAATATAATAACTGCTTGGCGAAAGGCGACTTCTCAAGACAAGTGTCATTATGCCTTGAATGAGCCTAACTCCTGGTTTGTGACCTTTTATGTTGCGTACTTAACATTTATATATGAAATTTGGCCTCTGTTATTGTGTGAATTTTATGAGCGATGCGATGCGAGCAGAGCATCAGAAGTTTTAAGTTTTAAGTTTTGGCGAAGATGGAATTGGAGTCAAAATGGAGTACAATAAGAAAAAAAATAGTAAATGGATCGCAAACACCTTGAGGCATAATGGATTCGTGAAGAATATCCAATAACTATTTGTCTATCCTCTGGAAAGTATGATACAATAAAAAAGATGAAGAATTTTTAAGAGGTGATGAGGTTACTGGAAATAAATTATTAGTTGTGAGAGGTTGACAGTTGTGAGTGAGAGACACAGATGAGGCAGGTTAATACACCATGAGGACTTAGTGGCTGCCTAAACTTATGGTATGTATTGTACTTATGTATTTTGGCTTTGTGGATGGATTTGCGAGATAAATGGATTATAGGCGGATGAATGCCACATACCATAAAATGAAATATTAGGCGTTATGTCATGGCGTTCCATAAAGCTCCGAATTTCGTTCTCGCTGAGCGCGTTTGAGTCAACGGGAGGTCAGTTTCTCGGAGAATGTGAGAGATTAGTAACAGATAGGGAATTTGGCCCATTTCTTTCTTTTAAAAAATAAATATGTCTTATCATGAAAGTTTTGGAATAGTGTCTATCTGCAAATGCAATTAAAAATGAAGTAATCGGACATGTTGGCCATTACCTTGGAAGATACAAAAAATAATGCATAGTCTTATGCCAATTCATATCGGTTAATCTTAGTCACCGATATAACGATGTTTTCTAGAAATGTGAGGGAAATTAGCCTTTAAGCTACAATACCTTTGAGTTAATAAACACCAAAAGAGACAAAATATCACATAGTCAATCACACGCTTTGAGTGTTTTCCAAATAAATAATAACCATAATGAATAATAAATACATTAGTCAACCATGATAAAAATAGACGCATCGACTTTGCAAAATGCAGCGACTGATTCAGCATGGACATGTCCTTATCAACTCAAGGGAAATTTAGTTTAACAATTCTTTAGACAATTTGTCCTTCGTGATTAAGGTTATTCCAAAGGACTGTGGAATACCCTAGTGTTGTATCATTTCACATGACTAATTTTTGTTCAGAGGATTGGTAAATAATAACGTTTTCAGACTTGGTATGAAAAACTGTAACTTTGTGATTCCGTAGTATTTAAAAAACACGACCCGGGCTTCGACGTTCAACATCATTATCAGGTCAAGTGGAATGTCGAAAGCCGTTCGCATTTTTTAAATAAATTACTGTGGAATCACAAAGTTACGGTATTTCATTTCTATATGAATCGATTTCCTGAAACTCCTGAAACTACTACTTATACCAAGTTTTCTGAATTTGTACGGTTTCTACATCCAACCGTTACTATTCATATCCTGGGCCCATATTTAAACTTTTCATTTAATAATTTTAAATCTTCCCGGCCACAACTTTTATACTGATCTTCCTCCTAAGGTTCATCGTCATGCACTTTTTCAAATTTAATTCTAATTCCCATACATCACACAAGTTTTGAATCGCAGGTAGGTCCTTCGACAATGAGTCCCTATCTGCCTCACTGAAAATATCCCTGTTCACTACCACATCATCAGCAAAGAGGCGAAGGTTACCGCTGACCACAGTATTGCCAGCAGAATTTAACATATAAGAGAAACAATAAGGAACCGATGGCACTTCCTTGTGGGGCATCTAAGGAGACGTTTACTCATTTGAACAACACCATCTATGACCACTATCTGCTTGCGACCTGTTAAAAATTGATTAATCCAGCCTGTTACGCTATTATCTATACCATAACTTTCTAATTTTAGGAGTATTTTCCTATGAAGAACTTTGTTTCCTATGAGGTTTTTAAAAATCTATAAATATAGCGTCGACCTGAACATTATTCTCACCCAATACCTGAAGGAAATATCCAAAATATTCTGAACGAAGAGGGCCAGATGGGTCTCTCAAGGTCTACCCTTACGGAAGTCGTGTTGGTTTTTAATGATTACACTCTGGTAATCGTGGGACATCATGATTGAACCTAGGACGATATGCTCAAGAATTTTGCAGAAGATGGATGTTAGGGAATGGGTCGGTAATTATTGGGATCTAGTGTACAGAAAAGCGGAAGAAGATAAGTCAATTTTGAGTACGATAAGAAAAAGAAAAACAAGGTGGATAGGAGACATCCTGGCGTGTAATGAATTCGATAAGAATATAATAGAAGGAAAAATAGAGGGGAAGACCCCCCGGAGAAGGTCGAGAGACAAATATATAGGGAAAATTATAAGAGAGGTTTGAAAGAA
>WURS02469798.1:0-13097 GCA_011762765.2 Rhinocypha anisoptera | reverse complement strand
GTGGCAGACGGGGAGTCTGGATGGGCTCAGTTAGGTAGGGGAGTAAGGCAGGGGTGTCCATTGTCCCCTGTTCTTTTTAATCTGTACTCGGAGAAGATGGTACAAAAGGTATGGGAAACGGTTGAGACAGGTATAAAAGTATAATACAAATAATATACAAATATAAACCTAGAAGAATATCTAACTGCGTCATTACCTTTCTCCATTGACTTTCACCTTGAAGGCGAGGGCATCTCCCAGGAATGGGAAGACCAGCCT
This sequence comes from Rhinocypha anisoptera, assembly GCA_011762765.2. Classification (NCBI taxonomy): domain Eukaryota; kingdom Metazoa; phylum Arthropoda; class Insecta; order Odonata; family Chlorocyphidae; genus Rhinocypha; species Rhinocypha anisoptera. Next base: position 12,839 of record WURS02469798.1, on the reverse strand, counting down.
TTTGAAGCTTGATGAAATATTTCTGAACACGACTTTGAACCTGCTTGGCTGTCCTATTGCCTACCAAAAAGTTGAATCAAGGACATTTAATGTATAAATATGTACAATCCTTTGTCTGAAAATTACCAATTATTAATGATGAAGATATAATATGGAAACATTGAGGAGAAAATAAATATCTTCTCACTTGAGTGATGTTCAACAAGATAATAATTTTAAGACTAAAAAGTACACTACATAACACTATACACATTCGCTCAATACCTGTGTCAATGTTTTTGCAATGTGAATAGGAGGAATTTAACTTTGTTGGTTTCACCTAAGGAAAAAAAGGATTATGAAATAGGGTTAAGTTAAACGGTGTGTTGGGAAGAAAATATAACTAAGAGTGAGGGCTGAGTAGGATTTTAAACAAAAGAAAGGACATGGAACATAGTTAAAGTATCTGGAGCAGGTTGAGGTTAGAGAAAGTGGCTGTAAAGAGGAGTAAAGTGATATTTAAGGTAAAAATTCAATTATCTCTCTTAGCACCAACTATGTACTTGCAAGAACTAGTAAGAAATGCCAATGATATTTTATAAAATGATGAGCTGATATAGCAACCTGTAACACATTTCAGCCAAGTTAGTAAATCTCAGACCTGAGAGGTCTTAATCATAATCACCATAATAGACAAGTTTCAAAATTAAATTTTTTCTAAGAAAATCAAAACCTTTCTCACATCAGTGTAAAATACTTAAGAGAAAAAAACTGGAAAAAAACAATAGTTACCAAAGATGGAAATGTCATTTAATTAGTTTTGAATTTCCTAGATCTTACAAATATAGGAACACAGGAGTTCCATGTTTAAAAATATGACACTTTTGTAGAGAGCACCATACTGATGCTTTGAATTAAACAATAGTTTTCCAATTGTAACAAATACATGTTTATTTTAGTCAGCTAAAATCATTTCTTCATATATGAGGGAAATTGGCAGAATTGAGAGGGGCTTATTTACAGCAATATCATCACCATTGTTCATCCTAATATATATCCATGAGGAAGGCAAGATGTTTAATAATGGTTATTTCAGTAGAAAGTTCCGATTCAGAAAGGGGAATGCTACTGCAACAATACAGCAATGTATGAATCACCAGAGGTCTATATGAATGAAGTTAACAGAAATAACTGGGATTGACACTGTTGTGATAAATAAATGTTCAATGTCAAAACAAAAAATAATTAAATTTAAAATGTATCATTACATTTAAAAAATTAATGCTCCACATTGAATAAGTTAACATTTTTTCAAAGTACACAACTGCCACTGATTCAACATGAAGCCAAAACTTATATGGGTAATTATTGTTAGCTTTCTTGGTTTATAAATGATAAACCAATCGATAATGTCATGGACATAGCTTTAAGAAGTTTAGAACTTTAAAAAATACCCCATTTAATAATATATAAAATTTACTATTTTATCTTGTTATGTCATAAAATTTTACCAGTAAAAACTGCACAGTGATAACAGAATTTTAGGCACAATTTAAGTACCATAATTAGATCAAATAAATAAAATGAAAACTCACCTAATGCCTCAGCAATTTTCTCCCATCTTCTAGACTCAACATCTTCTGGAGGAAATTCAAGTAGCAGTTCTTCCAATCTCCTCTGTTCTTCAGAGGTCCACAACTGTATGAAATCACAAATGTATGATCCATCCATCATCACATATGGGGAATTTAAAGTTTGGCACCAGCATTTAAAAAAGTACACGCAAAATAAAAACACACCTGATTGAAAGTTTGAGGTTTACTGTTATCAAATGCTTTCCCTCTAACCAATAGTTTAGAGCGTTTATCACAGGTATTCCACGAACTTTCGTGTTGCATTGAGGCACTGAAGGAAGATTCAGTTTCATTTCTCGACTTATTCTTACTCTGGAAATAAGACTCAGGTGGCGGTGGTAAATTATACCGACCCCAATCGATATCTGGTATCTATTACGGTAAAAAATAAAAATTTTATTTTTTTAGCAATAAGAAAAATCAGGTGACATATAGGGTGAGAAATTAGGTTACATACCTCTGGTACAATCTGTCTCTCGGGTAAACCCATACCTTCCCCTCTTTTAAGTTTTTCAACGAACTCCAAAGGGTCACTTTCCACTTCCTTAAATAACTCGTAAACTTTATCTATTGCCTGGGGAAGAGAAAGTGTGATTCACTTAAACGTAATTCTAAATCCACCTAACTACGAGTTTTACAGCTGATCGTGTAGAACGCAATGCGAATTTAATTTGTTCTGAACACGTCACGTTCCAAAAAGCAACTCTATAAAGGTGTTTCGTCTAAACAAAGTAAGGATGGGTTTCACAGTTCGTCTTCGCAAGCCTTTTCACTGTTATATGCAGAAGTGACTGCGAATGGGCGTTTCTTGCGATCTGATTTCAGATAAAACGCAGTGATAGTTAAGTTAACCAGAGAGCGCAATTACTTGAACAGAAGCATTCTAAATTGTACAAGTCTTCAACCATGAGGTCGTTTGGTCGTGGGGGTAGAGTACACCTAGGATTGTGTGAAATTTCACAAATCAGTGTACACCAGGTAGATGGACCATTTCCTTTCCTTGTACCAAATCACTGTTTGGGTTTAGCTGGCAGTGTCCAGAGCCCTCACCGAGACTTGAGCCCGGGTCCCCCGTTCAATAGCCAAGCGCTCTACCCACAGGGCTAACAATACTTCTTTCACACTAAAAATTGGGGTATGCAAACGAACGTGAAGAGCAGAAAGAAGGGGTCTTTCTGTGAAGGTTAAACAACATAATTATTAAGTTTCATAAATGCACGAGTCTAAAAACTTAGTATAGAGCATTCAATATTCGCTGAATGAAAGTTCCTTGGAAAGCAGTTTAATAAGGCTGTGGAATGTGTATTTTTATTATTAAATGAAATTAAGTGAAATGGTATAAACTTTTCTCCTCCACCACAAAGACATAAAAACATATACCGCAAGCTAGTTTCAGGCAAAATTATACCTTAAGTTGCTCACCTTCACTGCCATCTCACGCTGTGCTTCTAGAACGAGTATAGTTTTCACAAGATTGTGATAATCCTTGTTAGTTTTTAGCGCCAGCTGATCTGACTCAAAATAAAACACACCAGAATCATTTTCCTCACTTTCTTCATTTACAGAGTCCTTTTCAACGGGTTCTACATGCAACTGACGAGAAAAATCTGAAAAACTCTGTCCAGATTCTTCCGTTGTTTCCATATTCGTAATTTCCATTCTTCCGGTTTCAGTAAAAACTATAATTTCCCTTCCAAAGATTCAATTACATTGACAAAACACCTTGCTGGGCACTAGGTTATACAACAGCACTATAGGCTTTAAAAGTAGGAAACCCACTCGGTAATAGCCATACTCATAACCGTCTTTCACCTGCTATCTTTGAGCTATCGAACTTTTATGATCTTTTATTATACTCGTTTGTATTCGTCTTCCACATGTTTTGTTTTCGGATTTCCATGTTTTCCCGTCGATTTGCTTTTGTTTCAATTGAAAACAATCGACGTTTCAAATAGTATGAGAAATTTCAATGACATTTGTGTGTAACAGAAAAATGAATTTTAACTTTGTATAAAATAATTATATTTTAGATATATTGTATTTTTAAAAAATAATCCGTAATTTATTCATATAAATAAAAGACATTCTATTGAGTACAAGTAGCATGATATAGAACGTACGTGCCATACGTGACGTAGTACAATCTCGATATTTTTTTCGATATAGGCTTTTACTTCGGAATTGGGTCCAAGTATCAAATATTGGTCATTGTCCATTGTCAATCATCAGCTGTTTGAGACGTAGATAGTTATTTATTGTGGTGACGAAGTCGAGATCTTGGGCTCTAATCGTTCGATTGTAATATTGAATGGTTAAAAATTCAGCAACCATTAATGTCTGAGGATATGGATCCCAAAGGAATATATTTCGATTTGCAATGGAAGACTAATTCGGGAGGTTCAAATACTGAGGAATTTGGAAGTTTTGGCATATGGGAAGTTGACGATTCTTCTCTGCACTGGTTTACTTTCAAGCCATATTTGGTAGGTAATAATTTTGTTGAGACTTTTAAAATTAATATTTGGAATGTCTTGCGGCTAGAGTGCGAAAACTCTGTTTTTGTAATAGTGTTTTCTTCTCGGGGTCATGTTTTCTTGATTTAAGTTAGTTGAATCCTAAGAATAAAAAAATTGTTGCCATAAAAAACTTGGAGACCATGTATTTTTTTACCAAACATATCAATTATTTGTTATAATATAAATATTAATTATAAAATTCTTTTCTTAACAGTGTCAAATTTTGGGAAACGTTGAAAATGTATCAGTTTCATATATCGACAGTGAAGGCGATGAGGTACGGTGGAATGTTCCAGATTAATTCTCCTTAGGATATTTATTGCGATTCAAAAAGACAGACCATTTCATTGCGTGAGAAGTAATATGTTCTCTCCATAGCCCATAGTTCACGGTTTGTCTCTTAAAGCTTAATAAACCATGTCTTAGATATAACATCATTAATGTAAAAATTATTGAATGCTTGTTTTGGATTTTTTGCTAAATGGTGCTCTTTCTTTTCAGATCCCAATTGATAGCGATCTTGAATTTCAAGAAGCTCTGAAGGTAATATACTAATTATGTATTTAAATTATTATGCATTTGAAAGTATCCAGAGTAATAAAACTTAGTCTTAATGAAGTTTGTTACTCAAAACTTCTGATTCGTGATCCCAAATATATATTTTCATGGATACAAAAATTTTATTGATTCATTACTTATCAGTCGTAGATATATTAAATTTCATGTGAATAGCTTTCATTGTATAAAATAATCTTAAGCAATTGGCCGTACCCCCTAGTAGTACATGAAAAATGTGTTACTAGAATTGTTAAGTAAATCTTTGCCAATTCATGCCACTATAATGAGCTTGGCTTTGCTATACCTAGGTATTATGTTAATGTTGACCAAATTAAGGTCTTCTCAGTTCTATAGACTGGCTCAATCTGGTGAAACCACATTATGAATGGGGGATATTGAACTTTGTCAGTTTCTAAAAAAAAATTAATAAACAGTTTAATATACCCTATTCAAAGGTCTTCTCATTGAGAATTGATGTATTTTAAATCATTTTCATTTCTTAGATTTTAACACAGTACTGAAAGTGTTAAATACCGGTTGTTATCACAGAAATCATTGAATAATTGATAGTTTATAAATTTTGCATTGGAATTTTGATATTCTGTTACATATCAGTTGTGAATTTGGTTTGTTACTATAATTTAATTGTTTGCTTTGTTTAATTTTTATAAAAGATGTTGATGCTATGCTATTAGTCACTCCTGGATTTTGCTGTCCATATACCTACTTGTAGTTTCTGTTACAAAAATTACTAAGTGAGTTTTCCAAATGCTTGGCAATCTTGCCAGCTGACCGAAAGGCCACAGGTTCAAATCCCCCAATGGCATGAATATTGTGTTTGTCAAAAACTAATTTACCCAGATGGTTTGTGTTAGCAAAAAATGTTTTCCAAAACTAATCAACAGAATGACCCCAGAATTATGGGAAAAACAAAGAAAGAAAAAAATCTCTATTAACAAATGGTATTCTATCATTTAAGGGCAGTTTTATGATGAATTTCACCAAGAGGAAACAACTCACCTTACAATAAATCTCTATTCTTTTCGTTTCTCAACATTCCTGGTTTTGTTTTCAATTATCCATTATTAGCTGGCCAGGCTAGCCTGGGGGTAATGTACTCACCATCTAGACTAAAGGTCATGGGTTCGAGTCCCGCCTGGGGCATGGGTGTTTGCTTGTCGAAATGGGTTTTTCTGTAATTTAAAGATTGTGCTAAATGACCTTAGCCTTCAAAGAACACTATAAATACTACTACTACTAATTATCCATACCTCTCATCCACTTATGCCTTCTTTGAAATTTTCTCAACAACCGCCCCTCCTCTACCATCCCCATCACTTCTTCATTTGTTTCCCTCTCTGTCCACTTCCACCATTTTTTTTTCATTTGCACATTTCAAATGCCTCAGATCTATAATATTCATCTTCCTTTCTCAAGGGTAAAATTTCATGACCATGTTTTGTAATGCTCCATATAAGAATTTTCACCAACCTTTTTCTTGTGAATTTGCTTAAGGTTTCTGTCATCAGTTTTATTCTTTACAAAAAAATACATTTTTTACTAATGTGGTTGTTGATGTCCCTGCCACTACATCCATTTTCCTCATAGGCATTGCTGAATTCAGTAGAATTTTCTACCTATTACAACTTATACCCAACTACTCAGTCTCAGAATTTAGCCCATTCTTTCTACTTCTGAAAAGTGCCATCATGTGCATTTTCTTTTAATTTATTTCCATTTCATCTGAGTGCAAAGTAAAAAGCACAAGTTGCAATGGACTGGCCCCTCAAAATGCCTCTGCCCAGCACTGTTCATCCAGATTCTTTGCTATCCTTGCTTGTTTACTATTAATCATTTACGGGTTTTAGAGAAGAGCCTATCTCTTCAAGTCCACTCTTTCAAATGCTTCCCAAAAATCTAATAAACAGACAATGACATGTTCTGTTTAAGTAGTGACATAATTCTTGTTATTGGATCATTTTCTCCCCTCACACTTGCCCCTCCACTCAAACCTGAACCGATCCCTAACTAAGAATTATTCTACCTCTCCTCCAGTTTTATACGGATGACTTTGAGAACTTGTGACTTCTATGATGGTAATTGTTTCCCTCACAGAGAAAGCCAGTTTACATGTGGCTGATTATATAGATCAACCTTCTTTAATTGAATTCAATATCTTGAATTCTGTTGCATTCAGTGGGGAGTTCATTCATTGTAAGTGAATCTGATAATTGAAAGTATCACATTTATAATTCAGACAGTTGCTATAATTTTGCAATACAATTGCTATTGTTACTTCACAGCAGGCTTATTAAGCCCTATGATCTGTAACCACCTTGTTTTCTTGATTTCTTCTTATAATTCCATCATGAATAGCATTATATACACTAACTATATAAAGTGATCAGTGTGGCAATGTGACATGATACTTCATTGTTATATATAGTATACCTGTACATAAAGATTTTATATACATATGTACTTGATCACACAATACTACTATACAATAGTGGTTCACAATGTGATTTTAAAAAATTATGTACATATTAGCATTACTTTTTGACTCACACTCATAAATTTCGCTATCTAAACAACTCAAGTGAGTTCATCAACCGAGCATAGTAATGCCCAATTTCAAACAACAAGTGAACCATTAGATTTTGTTCACATGGCCACTCTGTTTTAGTATTTTTACATCGATCACATATCTTTTAGTGCTATTGAATTAGTAAGATTAGCCTATTTATAGCATGTACAGTTTTGGTAAATACATAATGCAGAACTGTGATAATGAATTATAGCTGTAATAATAGGCCACCAATTTTTATTAGAAAAAATCACTCTTATTTCATTATTTTTCATATCTTTGTATGTTTTTAATTTCAGTTTGCTCGACAGAAGGCTGCAATGAAACAGAAGATAGTTTTAAAGGTTGAAAAACTGGATACTCAGTCTGCAGCCACTGGAGGGGCAGAATTTTTGAACAATCCCATATATCTTAAGTCCTCCAATTTCTTCAAGGAAAGGCTAAAAATCAGTAGCAATGGTGAAGAACAAGATGTCTTTAATGTTTCATTGGAAGGACCAATAAAAATGGGAAATTCTTCTCGTAAAATGAAAACCAAGTCTAAATCTAAGGAAGTAACATGCCCCCTTCAAATTTGTGATACTCCTCCCCTCTGGTTCATAAAGTACATGAAAAAGGTAAATAAAATATGTTGTGACTGGACAGCAATCTTTAGATTGATTTTTACAGACCTACAAGCTGTTCTGCCACCTGCCAATCTCTCCATTCCTTCATAGCTCTTAACTCTAGTTGTTTTCCTTTGCCAGTTTCTTATATATGTACCAATCTTGGCCTATCTCTTCAGCTGTATACATTGTACCCCATTGTGCCACTCATTTCCTACAGGTATTCCCTTAACCCTACACCCTATTTTTTTGTTTCACATAGTGTATTCCTCCCTATACTAGACTTCTAAAATTGAAATTGTTCACCTGTTGACCTTATTGACCACTATTGTTGACCTGTTGACTGGTATTGGGAAAATGGGCCATTGTCACAAACTCCATGTGCAAAAATTAAGTAACACCTTTAAATGTATTTAAATTCCACAAAGTTACAGTATGGATAATTATATTGTTTTAGTTAATGACTGATGTTTTCTTTATGCAGATGAAATCTGAAATAATTAGTGAAGTGTCAGCAAATATAAACAACCAAATGAAAGAAATGTTTGACAGTATTGCACCGAAGGGACAGCCAAGTATTTTTCCAACTGGTACCTCAAATCCTAATCTCAGCCATAAAGAAAGTGCTGAGAGCAGCACACGTTTTGTCACCAAAACTAAAAAGAAGACCTCAGATGATGACTCTTCTGATGGTGCCCATAAAATTGAAATTAAGTAAGTAGAGTAAATTTTGAAAATGATGTTCCCCTGATATTCTAGCAATGGAATCTATAAACTGTGAGCTATATGTTGATACTACTCATTTAGTATATTGAAAACAAGGGAATTTATCATATAAATTAACCATACCTCAACTTGTAAATGTGGAAATTAGATGGCAATTGAATCACTGGTGTCAGAAAATTAAGGACCAATCTTAAAGGGAATGTAGAAACCATAGTAATATACTCTATGAGTACAGTTGATTTGTTATATATTTTTAAAATTATGCTAAATTGTTTGGTCATTTAAATGTTTTATAATCTATTCAGAATTATTGTTTCTGAAGTTATGTAAAAGTAATAGCATAAGGCATTATCACAATTTAATATTATAATAGTAGAGTTATATAGCAATCATAAGTTATGTATTTTTATAATAATATATTGTATAGTATATTCTTGTGGCTATGCTTAAAACTGTATAGCTCACCCACCAAATTGCAGATGGTGGGTCTACCTCTAGATAAGAGGTTAGCTGTGAAATAAGCAAGTAATTGCAGACTTGATGAATAAGCAGTTATGGACGATAATTTATGATAATCACAGAGTGTAAGATGGACAACCTTGTCCATCCTTGGGTAAGATGGACAAAAATCCTATGGCGGTATCATGACATGGCTAGAGGTTGCTGCCAATCAATAAGCAAGCAATCCCAGAGATGAGGTAGCAGCCCTCATATGAGCAAATTCTACTCTTTTTCTGTTGGTTTGTGCAAATGGGCTTCCAGCATGCCTCCTCATTGCATATCACACATGAGTCAAATCATGCTTTCAAAGGAATAACATATTCCCTTGTTGCCGACCAGGTTAGCCTGGTGGGTAGCGTGCTTGCCGGCTAACCCAAAGGTCGCAGATTCGAATCCCGCCCAGGGTATGGATGTTATGTTTGTGCAGATGGGTTTTTTCAATGAGTTGAAGAGGTGCAAAATGACCATAGCCATCAAAGCACCCTATAAACAAAAATACTACTACTACTATTCCCTTGTTTGCCTTTCGTTGGGCATATTTTCTGAGACCAAAGGGGATAAAATTCACCTTCAATGACTAGGGTAATTATGATTTTTCTGTACTAATATTCATTATCAACCAGCATTGCTGTGCCATGTTTCCTTTTTTATGCATTCATATGATATATATGGCATTCTTTTGAGTGTTTTGACCTATATGACTTTAGAAGTTGAGAGTGCCTAAAGGTAAAAACGTATTCTATAATCCATAAAAGTGGTAATGTTAAGTCTTGATATTGGTGTTTTAGGATGAAATGACATTATTTTGTCCATGGATTATTCTGAAAATGGCTAAAAAGTAACAATAGAAAATATAATTTTAGGGCCAAACTGGATAAAAGGTTTGTTAGATGTAACAAGACTTAAAAAAAAACATAATTTTTAATTAGGGCAAAACACTTGCCTTTAAAAGTATTCTAGTGACAGGAAAATTGTGAGAGCTTCTTGATAAAATGTTGGAATTTCCACCTTATTCATCATATTTGGCATCATCTTTTTATCTTTTCCTGAAACTTAAACTAGCTATCTTCGCTTCAGTGGGAATGTATGTTGCCCCTATTATAGGTGGGGGTGATACATTGCAGTCCTGCTGGTTCCTACCATCTGATGGATCTGACTCTTTAGACATTTTTTTAGGAAGTTTGTAATATGTATATGAGTGCAGCTCTTTCAAGCCTTGTCCAGGTCCTTTTTCTGATTTGGGTGATTTGTTGGCTTAGTTGCACTGTAACCATAATTGTTTACAATTTACGAGTTTACATACAAACTTTCCAAGGATTTGGATATTCTGCTCAAACCAATAGCAGTATTAAATACTTAATTTTAATGTCTGACAAGGGTGGTAACACCTGAAAATTCATAGCAACATTGAGTGTCATTTTTGGTATGTCTGTGTGTACTTTGTTTATTAATTATGTGTTAATTGCTTATATTTGAATCTCAGTATGTTTTATATGAATATATATTTATAAAATTTAATTTTTTCTACAGGGATAGTAAAATTTTGAAGAAAATAGAGAAATTGCACAGGCGAGAGAGAAAACTGGATCATAAGAAAGAGAAGTTGGAACAGAAGACTAAGAGGATTGTTGACAGAAAAGAAAGGGAATACCTTTCTAAATTAAGATTGGAAATAGCTGGATGGAAGGTACCCCACATTGAAAGCACAACTTACAAAAAAATGAAAGAATTTGAAATCTTAAGGCAAAAGGTGAATGAAAAGGCAACTCTTTCAAGTAGCATTCCAACCAGAGATGTGAAAACTACACCTATGGGAGTTTCTGTGTATAGCGATGACATGAATACCATGTCTGTCAAACCTGGCTCAAATTTCACCAAAGTTTGGAGAGTAATCAATTTTGGCAGTGCCCCCTGGACTGAAGAGGTAATTTTTCATCATAGTATATTAAACTGAAATAAAATATTCTTATCAGTATTATCAAAGTAACATTACATTTGGCTACTGCCTGGTGCTAATGTTCAGTATACATAAATATAAATAGTAAAACAGCATGGTAATTTTTACCTGACCTGTTTGGCTTTTGCTGTCTTGCACTATCTCCTCCCACTCTTCCACTCTGGTGTATTCCTTGTACAAATTACCTAGTCTACTTTGGCTGTTCTTCTTCTTTCCTCCAAACTCCCACCCCAAGCATTAAAATATTTCTGTCACATTATTGCCTTCCCTATTCCTACATAGGTAGCACAAATCAAGTTACTTTTAACATTTTCCACTCCACTCTCATGAGGATCCCACATGCTAGATAAAAATACTAACATTGTTTACGCCAACTCTTTGATGCTTTAGGTTTTCTTCCCTTAAGGGTTCTCTATGCCTCTACTGAAAACAACGCTGTAGGCACTTGGCTCTTCTGGTGTACCGAATACCTTTTAACCTAAAGACTATCTGCTTCCACCATTATTTAGAAGAAAAAGTAAGCTCTTTTCTAAATGCGGCACTTTTTTAGATTTTGTATCATTTAAGTTACTATAGACATCAAGAAAACATGAATTATTCATTTAAATAATCACATGCGTTTTGTGAAGTTTACGAAGCAAAATTTAAAATTTTTTCCACTTCATTCATAGAAACATCCTCTATCTTTCTCAAGAAGACATTTTTAGGGACATGGTATGAATATTAACTTTGTAGTAACTAGACTATGATTATCCCACTTTTCCACGTGAACTCGAAAAATCTTTTGGTGCTGGCTTCGAGCCTACCCACCTCCTGACTCTCCGCCCTTTCATACCAGGTAGGCACAGACAGGTGGACCATCTGTGACTCCGTCCATTCCAGTCCTACAAGCATCAGCGGATTAGGTATTTTCTTTGTTCGCATTGCCTTGGTGTGCGTGTCTGGACTGAGGGTCAAAGTCAATTTCAATTCTAGTTATAATTCATGGATGGTACACCTCGCCAGAAAATGAAGATTCACAAAGCAGATGAAAAAAATAAAATAATTTATGAGCTTAATATTGAGAATTTAATCTATTTTATTCGATGTATAGAGTTATCAAATAGGAGATAAATATTTTCCTTTAAATTATTCCTGCAAAAAATTTCAATGATTATTCTTTATTTGTAACATTCATAGTTCATTATCTTGGCTGTAATAATGTCCAGAAATATGTGACAAATAACAGACTGCAATAATAAATATTATTTTGAATCACAATATACCTGATTAATTAGATAATCCTTTATTGATTCACTTAATATCTGAAATTAAAGTGTAATGTGATAAAGCATAAGCCACAGTTCCCAACACCCGCCTTAGAGGTATCTCACCTCCCATGTGGTAGCTAATGATATACATATATACATACATATATAAAATTAGGTGCCACAGGGGTGGTTCAGGAAAAATAACACACAAACTCACTGTTTTGTGTTTCCATATGAACATATGTGTGTGTCTGTTTTTCTTATCCAGCCAGCTACTTCACTAGTCTTTGTTTTTCGGAAGGTATGGTGCCATTCAACCTAACCGGTCACATTAGATGATTGGGAATCACGCTCGATGGCTAACCAAAAGGTCGTGGATTCGAATCCTGACCAGGGCATGGGTGTTGTGTTTGCCTTAAACTACTATGTAGTCCTTAACCCCTTAACTATTTCAATTCTATTTGCTTTTCTATCGCCCCTTGATTCAATTCTGGTGGTGAAACTGATGAAAAAGTAAATACGGCAT
>WURS02469787.1:0-13097 GCA_011762765.2 Rhinocypha anisoptera | reverse complement strand
CGGGCAATCCAGTCGGCCGCTTCTGTTTTCACTTCCCATCATCCCCCCGGGGGGCACTCCGTGGCTCGGACCCTGAGGAATAAATGTTTTGGGTCCCGTTGGCAAAAGGGGAAAGTGAGTTTCTCGCACGCAGAGCTCCTCTTTTCTTTTCTTTTTTTTTAAATTTCATTCCTTCCATTTTCTCCTCCCGGCGCCACTCCGTTTGCTTTCCCTCCCCCTCCTCTCTCTTTCTTTCTCTCTCTCTCCACTTCACTCGACGCCCCCTCCGTTAACCGTGACGCGGAGGGTGCGGGAGATTCTTCGCTGCCTCCGGCGAAAACTACCGACTCTCTCCTTCTGCCTCACCCCGTAAAATGAATAACGTAAGCTGCGTTTATGGCGACTTTACACGTGCAAGTCGACTTGCATGCAAGTTGTTCCCTGAAAGTCAATTTTAAGTGGAACTTCCAATATGCAAACACTGGATTGCGTGGAAGCAGGGGTCGATACCAATTCCAATCGAGATACGATCGACCATGGTCCGATATTTTAAGAAAATACAAGCCCTGCTATCTTACTTGCAAGTTCCGCCATATGTATCGCATAACATCCGATTGATAACAGGTGAAAAATGTCAACTGCCGGTAATTCGAAATCTTGTGTTGTAGGAATTGCTTTTACGGACGAAGAGATACTTCGTTTCATTGAATCATATAATTCATGACTGCTTATGGAGCAGAGAGTTCTGCGTTAGAGAGAAGAAAGAAATATATATATATATATATAATTGCTTAAATTGTTGCTTATATATAATTGTGTATCCCCTAACGCCTAATAACGTATAGCCATATATTTATGTAATGTTGTTTATCTGATATTACAGTATTTCTTCGTGAAATAGAATTTAATGATATCATCATTGCTAATGTATTTTAATTGTATATTTAATTTCTGTAAATAAGTCCATCAATCCTATACATATATATTGTGTTAAAATCATTAGGGTTTGGCTAAACATGTAAAAGAACAGTTATTTGAGCTTACAACTGGTCCAGAATAATCTGTACTGGTCCAAATATGTGTTAAAAGAATAATGGAAGGGCACAATACTGCTAATTTTTGAGTAAGCATGATTTTAGACATTTCTTGCGCCGACATTGAAGGATTTTTCAAACATTCTTCCTTCTTCTTTAGTGAAAATGATTTGTTACTTCATACGAAGTTGAAAAGGTGAAACTAATGCAAATTTATATCGAAATTTTCACTATTCTTGGAGCAGAAACGTCATATTAACAACTCCCGATTTCTGCTACTTCGCATGATTCCAGATTCTATTCCAGGTAGCTATCAGCATGTGTGTAAACACCAGTTCTGCTACAAGTAGCGATAGGAATCGATATCGGTGCGACAGTCGCTACTTCCACAAAAGTCGACTTGCATGTGTAAAGCCTACTTTACACGTAGAATTCGACTGCTAAGGGTCACTCGTACGTGTGAACCCCAACTGCGATCCTGTTACGGATCGATTTAGGTCTTGGTCAAACAGAGTCGAACCTGGTTCGAACCTATTACCCGAAGTAGGACGTCTTCTACTTTCCATCAGTTCTCGCAGTGCGCAAACATCGCAACAATCGCTAACGGAAACATGTCCGACACCGGTAGTTTTAAATTGGCTTCTATCTTTCACAATCGAAGAGTGACAGGGAATTATATGTAACATACCTTATAATATGATTGTTTTGGTGATATAAATTTTGTCAAGGTGATGTTTGAAGTCTGGTCAGCGATAATAGGCTCTTCGGACATTCTTGTTCACTCTTCTTCATCTACTTTCAAGAAGTTTGCAATAAAAAACTAAGCTGTGTGAATGACAAAAAAATCTTGTTACGAACAAAACATTAATTGTATTACTTTAAAAGTATAAATTACTCACATGTAGTACCAATTGTCCTTTTATTATTTTGCATAAATATTTTATTTTAATTGAGTTAATCCGTAGAATAAAATATGGTATTATTACTAAGCAATTCGTTTATCAACATAAACAGAAGTGCGTCCCTTAGCCTATGACGTAGACATAATCACGAATGTTATAGCGAAATATCACTATGTATGGACTAATTAAGACGGTTTGTTGTGTTGTAAATACCTAGAAGCGCGTAAGGCAGCTTGAAAACAATTTCGATGCCTCTTTGGACACTAGCGGTCACTAGCACTGCCGATACTAGCTTCAGGGTCGATTGTGGTAGCAATCCATTGATACGAGTAAACGTAGCTATAATGGAAGAAACATGGGAGGATGAGTAGTAGGTTGAATAATGGCTACCACCTCGAGCTTATAATGAACTAGAAGTGACCCGACGTATTCTTGCATGGGAAGGTGCTTGTCTCCAGAGTAAATGCTCGGCGTGATGTCACCCAGGGAACAGATTCGTGGTGCATACACGTGTTAGCAAGTTTGAGCTTGAAAATATTTAAGAAATTTCTTGTAATTTGAAAAGGAGCTGCTTTAAAATTTTTATTATATTGCGCCGCATATGATTGTCAATAGGGGTTACAACTAACTTTATAAAGGAAGGACTTAAAAGTGAATACACTACAATTCCACATACAAGCATGCATATGGAATTGCATTGTGTTCTATGATGAGCAAATTCCACCAAGTGAAACCTAAAACCATTTTTATAGCTTTATAAATTTATCATTTATAATATTATGTTAGCTCTAGCGTTCGATTCTCATACGCCACTGTTTATCACACGTGTGATCACATTGAGCTATTTTATGTTTAGTACAATAATACCCTTCGGATATATTAAATGCATTTTAAAAATCACTTCCTGCCGTAAGGACTGCCGAGAACCTCCCCCGTCTGAAGTCACAAATCTGCTATTTTCTCCGGCGGCAATATTTTCCAGCGAGGGCGCCTCTAATACATTATATTTCATTACGTTATACTCTAGTACATTAATTTATATTACATTGTATGCTCAAAGGGCTACCACAAACAAAACAAGGCCGAAACGGATCGGCGAGAAGAGAAAATGTTTTATTACCGGTACTTGGACTGAATGCCCGAAAACTTTTTGTTCTTCACTTTTACCTCAATAAAAATCATTCAACCGTCCTTGATCGCAAACCATTACTAATCCGGGATGAAGCAATTATTTTCTTTTTTCTACGAATGGATGAATAAATTCATTCCCTCTCAAAGTGCCAAACGGATTGTTCTTTGATTACCTTCTCCTACATCCACTTCTTACCGATCATCGTGAATAGGTGTGGATGTTTGAGGAAAAATTATCCCGTGCGTGCTCAACAAGGCTTTCACTTGTCGCCCGATCCAAAAAAGAAAGAGAAATGTAATTCAGTAGCTGCTGCAATTCCGTTCAAAGTTAGAGGAAGTGAAGGTTTCTATTATTAATCAACATTTTGATGAAGCGAACGAGACTGGATTTCAATTCCCTAAAGAAGTCTCTATTCATGATAGATGTGATCGTGAGGTAAAAAAAATCAATTCAACCCGTCATATAATAGTCAAGTGTGAGTATACCTGGCCATGGCTCACCCACCCCCTGCCACACGCCCTTGCGGCGGCTTGCAGGGTATTTCTTAGGCGTAGGCATAAGCTATAATAATGTCTAAGAAATTAAAAAATTAAAAATTAAAAAAATTCTTTGCTTTTCCACAGAGACCTTTTTCTCTGTGGAAAAAGCAAAGTATTTTTAAATTTTTAATTTTTTAATTTCATTTGCTATGGAATTACAGAAAGTATCGGGCTCAACTGTATCTCGAATACATCAATGTCTTTTTGTGCCCAGAACCATACGTACTGTGTCACTTGTGAATGGAATTAAAATTTAGTATTAGTTAAATCCGTCAAATGTTTTGCGAGTAGAAAGCGTAAAATGCTTCAGTACATGATCGAAGACCAAAAGGATATTTCTTATCACTAGGAGAGTAATTTCTTTTTAGACCCACGAGACCCTTAACAGTATGCCTCGAAGTCAAAAATCTGATTTCTCAAATTTATCTTAAATCATGATTACTTGAGTTTACGTGACGATCGTTGCCAATATTAGGCTATAAAAATTTTAATTTGTGCAGTAATACGTACAAACTTTTGTTGGGCCCCTTCGAGGAAGGCAGAGGGACAAATATATAGGGGGCAAATTATTAGAGACGTTAGAAGGAAGACCTACCAAGGAGCGAGAGAGCTAGCACTAGATAGGAAAGGATGGAGTCAACCAATCTTCGGATTGAAGTACTGATGATGATGATAGCTTAATCGTTACGATATCTCGATTGTGGAAACTAAAGCTTTTCGGTAGGGAGGGAAGTCATCTGATTTGAGACGGCAATTAGCGCATTTCGTTAGGTCATCATCATCCTCGCGAAATTTTAAATGTATGCAGAGTGAAGGAAGATATCCCCCACGGGGGAACGCACAATAGTCGTCCCACATAGGGGGAAACTCTCCCTCCCTCTCTCTATCTCTCTCCCTAACACACACACACGAGACCAGAAATCATAATGGGGAATGCCAACGAGGAGAAAGAAAACGAGAGGGTGTGATCGTTCGCCCCCTCTTCCCCGCCCCCAAACACCACCTTCCCCCTCTTCTCCTTCCTCTCCAACGATTCCAGTCACGTGCGCTCCTCGTCCCGTTACACCAAAGAAAAAGGACGAGAGAAAGAAATAAGGGAAGGAAAAAAAGAAAGAATTAAGAGTAGAGCGTCGTGGTGGAACAATACGCACACACACACACACCCACACCATTTCGCAAGTGATAGAGAAGGGAAGAGAGAGAGAGAGACAGAGAAAGGGAGAGAGAGAGAGAGATAATAATAGCAATAATAATTGGTCATGGGAAATGAGAATTACGTACTACGTATTTTTCCAATAAGATTTTTATTATGGTACAACTAGTTTCGACGCTGCGGAGTCATCTTCAGATACCGCCGTAGCGTCGAAACTAGTTGTACCAGAATAAAAATATCAGTGGAAAAACACGCGGTACGTAATTCTTATTTCTAAGAAATGGATTCCCACAGAGTTCTGCCTGAAAATGTCGAAAAATAGTTGGTCTTTATTGTGGCGAGATTGAGACTAAATAGTCCCCTCTTCCACGTAGCCCCTTGTCACAAATACAATATACACGAAAAAATAATAATAATAATGCTGTCTTTATTGTTCAGACGAAATTAAGGACCGTAAGTTCCTCTCTTACATTTAACCTTTTTACATCCACTATAAAAAACACCACAAAGACACAAAAATAATGGGAGAGCAAAAGAAACAAACAAAAAGACAAACAATAGGATAGACATTATAATATAATTGTTAACCGCATAGAAAGATATTTACAAATGTGTGGGAAAAACGTAAGAAAAGATGGCTGTGTGCATTATTGACGAAGAAACCCACTGCAGTAGAAAACACCCACACAAGAAGGGGAGTGTGAAAAACCTACTGATACGTAGAATAGCTACTGGGTGTAACAATGATTTGAGTAAATTATTCTTTACAATTAAAAGACCAATGGCGAGAAGAATATAGTCCATGTGCACAATCATGCTCACACAAATATACATACACCCTTATTCACATATACACACATATACAAACATACACAATATATTATATATATATATATATACGTACATACACATACATATTGAGATAGATAGATAGAGAGCGAGAAAGTGATAGAGATAGACAGAGAGATGTATATAAAGAGAGAGAGAGAGAGAAATAGATAAAGAGGGAGAAAGAGAGAAAGATAAATAGATGGAGAGAGATAGGTAGGGAAGGGCATCGCGTTTGAACGAGCGCCCCTCAAAAAAAAAGGTCACGACGAGGGAATGGTAAGTGGAGGGGATGGTCTTAAAAGGGACCCCCTTCCCCTCCCCCTCACCCTTTTCCCCCCCCCCCCCCCCCCCCCCCAGGTACTGCAGTGGGGTGGATGGCATAAGATCGAGATCACTCCCTTCTACGGCATGTCCGGATGAAGAAACGATGGCCACGAATGAAATTCGACAGTTTTGACGCGTCTTCCGTCCCATTTCAAAGTCGATCCCGCGATCTCGAGTATCCTCCTGAGGCGTGCGTTCTGCTCTTCATTTTTTTGCACTCAATTAACCCTATCTTGATATGATGCCATCGTTACGTTTTTCGTTTTGAGGGTCGTGGAAGCCTTTGGGCCTAGTACTGATGATTTTCATCCTCTTCCCTTATTCTACGTTTCGTTTTCATCTCGGAACCATTATGTACGAGGTGCATTAAAGTTTTAAGGTCTCCAATTTTTTTTCTCCGGACTGGAAACAAGCGTTTTTTTTTAAATGAGCGTGCACTCTTTGTCAATGCTTGACAGAGATGGCAACACCGTACGACAGACAGAACCTCTAGCGGCAGCAGCGAGAATGAGAATTGTTTTCCATTCTTAAAATGGCGACGTTTTCGTTACATGACCAGCGTGTAATCATTCGTGGTGTGACACCGATTGAAATTCACCGCCAGTTGAAGGTGACATGTGGTGATGTAGTCATGGATGTGTCGAAAGTGCATCCAAGATGAAAGTGCACTGGCGATGAAGTTCAATCGATGTCACACCACGAATGATTACACGCTGGTCACGTAACGAAAACGAAAACGTCGCCGGTAAGTATCGAAAACAGTTCTCATTCTCGTGGCTGCCGCTAGAGGTTCTCTCTGTCGTACATTGCTGCCATCTCTTTCACGCATTGACAAAGAGTGCCCGCTCATTTTAAAACAAACCGCATGTTTCTATCTGTTAGCAGTCCGGAGAAAAAAAATGGAGACCTTACAACTTTAATGCACCTCGTAAATACCGGATTCCTTGCTGCGCGATGCGAAGAATGATCATTTTTTTCTACTCCCTGTGGTTTTGCTTCATGGAGTTAACTTTAGTGATGAAATAAGCGACTGTCATATAGGATAAGGACGACTGCCACGTCTACGAATTAACATGCAAGCCGCCGCAAGGGTTTGTGGCAGGGGGTGAGTGAGCCATCACCAGGCATGCATTCTCACATGCATATATTGGATGTAATCCACATGTAGAGAAACTAATTACATTCAAAAATTTTCATTGATAAAAGAAAATACATATCATGCAGGAACAAATCCAATTAACAATAAATTTTAAAAACATGCAAGATATTATATGTATATACACTGGTTACCCTAGCTGTTACCTCCGACTTAGTACAGTAGCATCATTATCCCAGTTGTATTTGGTTTCAGCATTTACATGCTATCATCCGAGTGAGGACGCTTCATAATTCTAAGTAGGATGAGACACTACGGGATCCTATCAGTTTGTTCTCTGATTCAATCTCACCATTCCTCCTGTGTTTTTGCTCTCTATTCCACCGCATACTACGTCCTAAGGTGCTATTGCATCCCAAAATGTATCTATTGGTAAAGAATATCATGATTAAACATGTTTTTGAAGAAAAATTTAATCGGAAATTCACAGAGCCTTCGTACATGTTTTCCAGGACTTTTTAAGTGCGTCAAATTAAAATATTATTGTTTTTCTCGTGTTTTTAGTCATTTATTTATGATGCCGTTGTTAACAAAGCCTAAAATAGTTTTCATGAAATTTTCTCTCCGAATGTAACTAGACTAGAAGGTAACGTTTATCTGTCTTAGATTCTTCGTCGATATCAAGTCATCATTCGCTGTGAAGGCTTCCACGGAGTGTAACGATTGAAGAGCCAAATCTTCTGGGATTTCTTCCGTGTGGATCCATTTCCTCGGACGACAGTTTCGCCGGCGTTGCAGTCAGCGTCTTCAGACCTGAAGTGACTTCAGGTCGCTTCTGACCTGAAGACGCTGGCTGCAACTCCAGCGAAACTGTCGTCCGAAAAAATGGATCCACACGGAAGAAATGGAAGACTTGGCTCTTCAATCAAGTCCTTATTGTTCATTCAACCCACGATGCTCTAGGGTCTCCTGAAGGAAACAGTCTTCCTTATGAAATAAAAGAGAGGATCCTATCTAATAGTGAGGTTAAATTATGGCAAAGTTAAAAATTACCCATGTTCCATTGCTATTCCAAATCTTCATCCATTTAAAGAGAGAATGTCCTGAGCTATAATAGCTCATACGAATTACTCTAGTCCCACCCTTAAAAATTCAATCATCATGCAGTGGACATTCAATAGAAATTGATTTTAAAAGCCTCATGTATGTATCTGTTCGCTGCGTGGATTGGTCGCAGTGGTGTCACAGCAATCATTTTTTGTGTTATTCGCCCTAAGATTTAGAAGCAGTTAGGAACATTTATACTATTGCAATATTAGAATCTCTTTCTGGAAAGGATGTTTGGACTATTAATATCGGAGAGGAGACCCTAGTATAACGGCAGAGACTTGCGGAGGAAAGTGAAAGGGAAGATGTTGGATATTCTGATCCATTAAAACCGTGGCATCGTTACACCATGATTGAAACTTTAAGAGAAATTCAGTACCCTCTTATTATCTGTAAGCAGGCATTCCATTGAATAAAATTAACTTGTATAGGGTTGAGTATCACGTAGCAAAACTTTGCGATTCGAGAAACAGGTGTCAAGTCTTTCCTTTTTGCACGTTGAATGAATTAGCCCGAAAGTGATATTCAAGATTCGAAAGGCCAATAACAGATGCGTAACGCACGAAAGTTGAATATGTATGGAGTGTCTTGTGGTTCGGGAACTTTGGTCTTCGGGGAAAGAGGATGAACGTAGGTTGGAGGTATTTGAGATGTGGATATAGTGAAAGGAGGGGCTGCTGAAAAGAAATGATTCCGACAAAGTATTGGAAAGGATGGGGGAGAGAGAGGGGAATTTGGTGGGGGGATTTCAGGCTGCCGGAGAAGTTTTAAGATGACAGGAGATGGAAGAGACGTCGGGAGTCAGGGTGATTTTTAAGGGTATGTTATAGAAGGGAGAATGTTAAGTAAGCGCAGAAGAATATTTTTAAGGCATGAATTTAAATGAAAATGGTAAGGCAGGAATGGAGGGCATAAGGCGTTGGTTTTACGTAGAGGAACTTGTCTCTATTGTAGGTGTCACGTGTAATATACCTAAGGGGCTATTCCATAAGCTGCTTTTATACAACAGATAAACTATAATTTCTGCTGTAGGTGTAAATTCGAAAGTTCATGGACCATATCTGAAGCAGATTTGCTTCTTTCTCTTCTGCAACTGTTTAGGACATAGATGGCAAGTTAACATACTTGATTCATCGGACGTTAGATAAATCGGTATGATATTAAGGTGCTCAATTATATTAATACAATATATATATAATTATTATGAATTTAATGACCAACTTTAGGTACCAACATAGATAATTCTTGCCGTTGACTTCCTTATTAAGGAAAGAAAGAAAAGAAATAAAACGAAAGGAAAAAATCTTGGGTTTCATGTGAACACGCTGCAGCATATCATTTTCTCATTTGTTTCATTATTTTTTTGAAAAAATTATTTTTAATCAGGCAAAATTAAATGAACGTATTAACTTCGTTTGTAAAACAAAGCTGTTTGTAAAAATGACATTATTTAATTTCTTAAGGAACAAGTCACAACTGTTATTAGACTTAACGTCCCTCGATACCAATTTATGCAACTTTGGTCCTCAACACACAAATGACCTCTTGAATAGTTATGGCATTAATGACACCATGACACCTTCTTACACTTCAATCAATTCTCGACATATCAACCTGAGGATTCCAGCAGGATGTTTGGAGATACTTGTCATTATCAATAAGCGAAAGTGAAGAGTCCGAGTATGAAAAAATGAAACCTGATGTCTGAATGAGAGTCCAAGGTTGATATGCTGGAAGAAAATTATACATAGATATATAAATACATACGCACATAATAATGTGTTTTACTACGCAAAGTAGATTTCCGATGGACAAAAAGTATATAGTTACTACTTTTAATTATTGGAGGCTTCCGAGGATCATTGCTGAACAGTCTAATTACCCTAATGCAAAATTAGTTTAACTCCCTTTCAAATTCTCCGTACATTCTGCCTCCCCTTGTTTCATCCAACTTGCCTTCTTTTTTGCTGTCTCTGCTTGCCAACATTTTACTTTCCATTACTCTCTTCAACATCCTATCACCCCTTTATACTTTCCCTATACCTACTTCTCCTGCCTCCTTGGTATGTCATTCAAAAACTTTCTATCTCCCCCCTGCCCCTCCCACCCCTTTTCATTTCTCCCTTTCCATACCCTCTTTTCCCCTCCTTTCCTCCCAGAAATTCGAAGCAAAGAAAATTCGACATATATGGAAGTACACATCATGGAGGTTTGACTGTATATAGACACACACACGCGCGCGCGCGCGCGCAAACGTGTGGAAAAATTTTAAGACGTAAAGAAGCAAATGAATCAAAGAATCCTCTAACGTTCCCAGTGGTCTCGCTACTTTCAACGGCTCAAGTATGCGTGATGGACTCTTCGGACAAAAATATGTCTTTTATGTGATCACAGGCCACGCGACGGGCATTCGAAATAAGAATTCATTTTTCAGGAACAGAGTTGTGCAAGTTGCGGTTGCAGGAAATCACTCTGAAAGCCGGCCGCTGTTGTTACTCCTGCTCGGGCTTCGTGATTTGTCGATTCCGTGACGTATCGAGTTGGTTTGCGTGCTGTTTACGATTACGTGTCGCCTCGCGTGTCTATCGAAGGGAGGATCGTAAACCTTATTAGATACCGTGTTGGATAGAGACACACACCCACCCCACTGGAGGTTTATCGGAAGCCTATATTTTTGGAAATATAAGCGTCGATTCCTTTTATTAAGTTTTTATCTTAGGGCCTCGTAAACAAATATACGTTCGGATACGTCGACGGAATCTCTTCCTTTTCATTTCCCTCGGGACCCGGGATTTCCACGTTATTTAGTATTAATGTAAGCTCGTACCTCTCTCAGAATATTTAGACTAATATTATTAGTGAGAATTCCCCATCAGCTACGGCGGAATGAAAGTCGTTCACGCACACGCTCGAAAAACTTACATTGGTCGATCAAACTTCAAATACTGTTAACTGGATATCGTGTGTGTATAATCTGATTCGCCTAGGGCAAGTCTACAAAATAAACAGCATTGTTTGTTCTACTATTATTTAATCTTCATGCTGTGCGATGATCCTTGTAAGTAAAGAAATATACCAGATATGGTATATTTTATTCGAGCAATATACAATCTCGTTAGAAGGAAGACCTACCAAGGAGTAAGAGAGCTAGCACTTGATAGGAAAGGATGGAGGGCTGCAGTCAACCAATCTTCGGATTGAAGTACTGATGATGATGATACAATCTCGGTTCGAACTTCTAACTTTGATACTCGGTTCAAACGTTCTGACTTTGTAAATGTTTAAAGAGCTTGAAACTGTCAGCTGATATGTAAGGGATATTTTAGGCGGCAGTATAGAGTACATGAAATGAAAATCAAATTCAGTTATTTTCCAGTGTGACTACAAATTTCAACCAATACTTTGTCCAGTGCGCTCAAGAAAATTTAGCATGTTAATACTGAAAATATTAAATATTTGCAATTAACTTTTAAATAATGAAAAACCGATTCCACCCCTCTATGCTTATTAGAGAAGATTGACCACCCACTCAGTATTATTTTATCTAGCTTCATCATCAAGTATATGAGTTTTTTTAGTTTTAATTCAAATAATTGATTAGGATCACCCGCCTCAGAGAAGAACAAGATAGGTGGACAGACAGAGAATCGTTTAAAACAGAATGGAAAGGAAAAGAGGAATAAAGATTCGATGAGAAAAACCAAGTGTCCTTATAGCACACAACTGAATATATAGGGAACACTGAAGCATTTCCAATTCGTGAGGCATTGCAACTACTGATGTGCACTCTGAATATTTTAAGCATCAAAATATTTCTACTTTTTATTCTTCTTAGTTGGAATTTTTTTCTTCAAAGTTCTATGAAAAAAAGTAAAAAGAATAAAAATGGCAGCAAATTCAATTAGCTTGTCGTAATATGTCAATTATGCACTGTGGAAATCCATTCATAATATAAATAGGGGGTTAGATGAGTAGGTATTCTTCATCCCTGCCCGAGTTATTTTTAAACATTTCCCTCGGAGTCCTTCTCTCTCAATAAATTTAGTTTTACGGACTCGAAGCATGCGGGAATATTTGTTTCCACAATACATATTCATGGGTTCTCAGACTCTGCGTTTGACCTCTTCTCTCTAGCGATCTAGGCGCCGGCACAAAAAGGACGTGTCGCTCTTCGAAACCCGTGGATGAATTGGATCGTGTCCTTTTGCGAGTCATTCGCATGAATCTTCTTCGCTTCGCTTTCGGCTAGTCGCGGAGGCAGTCGGAAAATTTGTCCCGACGAGCGATTCCATTCCTGGCGAGGTTCTGTGATTGTGCTCGGCTCTGAGGAATGAACGCCAAACGTTGGTGCGTGACCGTAGGAGATTAACGGTTGCCGGATCGTGCGCCGTCTTCGCATCATCTGATGGAGGGCGGCGTTTGTGTTATCGCGAAGGGGATACCGTCTCGGATTCCCTGAAGAGTCACTGAAGGAAAAATGAGGTGGGAGGAATAAAGAAATGATCCGTCACCACTCTGCCGGATTCGTTCGAAGTTCGCTTTCTTTTTTTTTATCGCATTCCATTTCCTGTCACGCGTCATAGTGTTTCATTTCGTTGAGTAAAAATGACAGTTCCTCACGAGTCGAACCCCCGCTTGCTCTTTATGATAAAATATCTTATTCTGACAGACCTTTTAAATAAATTATGACAATTTTCTAGTTTTATATTGAAATTTCATATGATTTTCGGTGTGTATATATATACACCGAAATCACTTTGGCGAAAAAAAGCTGAAAGTTCACTCCTCTGTGGTGTAATTGTTAAAGCGCTATCCGACCAGCAATTGTGGAAGTCCGGTGTTCGAGTCCCGAGTGAGGACAAAACTTTTTCTCATATGAATTTTTCGGTTTCCTTACACACACACATGTATATATATATATATATACTCATGTATATATATATACATGTATATATATGAATTTGTTGTCTCGAGGGATTTGGCCAATATTGGCCAAATCC